>JAEIFU010001733.1:0-59610 GCA_018904235.1 Lordiphosa stackelbergi | reverse complement strand
ACATAACTTCAAAAACAGGAACACAACACAGCACAATGGAGGCTAGTTGATCGTTCAGCTGTTTTATTGGTATCTCTAACAAATCATCAGCGATCGAGACGACGAGAAAAAAACCGGCACTATGGGTGTCCCCAATTTAGCCAAACTAGGTTAGTGAGAGAGATTTCCTTCCCACTTCTAACACAGTGACCAATAGTTTAAGTACAGAATTGCATTCAAATCGATGTTTTTGTTGCAAGAAATGAAACTATTTCTGTTTAGTTTCAGCTACCACGCCGTGTCTGTCGTTTTTTACACAAAAGCGCGTTTTAATGACCTTTAAAACTTCAATATTTTGCCAGCTCGAGGTCTTGTTATGCTTGCACATAACTTGTTGACTTTTGATGATTCGAATAATGACTCCAGATCAAACAGATCAATCATATGAACATTAAATTTGTAGAGGACCCCTACAAAATTCTAAAGCTTTGTCAGCTCTTAACCTACTTCTTCTTCTTAACCTTGTTCTTTTTTTCTGTGTGACCAAAAAGCTAACGATGATTCCACTACCGTTGACATATTCTTGGACGTCTTCCAATCAGCTTATTCCTCTGAACGCGTTACCATTACTTCTTATCGTCATAAAATCTCTTGTTCTATTTCGATATGAGCTGCCTCCTTGTAAGCTTCTAAATCTATAGCTAGAAACTACTGTCTCTCCGAATCTTTGAAAAGCATCTTATTTATTTCTCTTCATAGGGTGGAAGGGTGGAAAGTCTGATAGGGTATAGCTAAGCTAACCGCTATTCCAGAATTATTTACTCATCCTTACAGCACGATTGTGAATTGATTCTTTTACCTTTCATTCATAAAGATCGGATAATAAATAGACGATTTAAAAATTGTTGTTAAACATTACTTTCAATGAGGAACGGGTATATCGAAGTTGTTTAGGGCCAGCCTTAACTGAATACATTGACTTAACTTGCTTTGTTTGTTCAGCTGTTTAGTTGATCAGTTGTTCAGCAGTACACGTACTGTTCAACTATGTATAGCGAACATTCTAATTGTAATTCTTGGTAGCTGTTCCCACTACGGCATTTTGACTATTTGTCACCTCACTTAAATATTTAGTAAGAGACTCAATGAAAAAACGGCTGATACTGCCACACCAAATATTCTGCTGGAGGGGATTGCAAATGAAAGTTGGACTCTTTACAAAAACAGAGCGGAGAATAGCACCACGAGAAATCCATACCGAAAAGTCAACCATTATTTGGGGGATGCAAACTACTTTCACTTAACTATGCCCCATATGCACGTTTTAGTTTAATCATAAACAATATTGTGCGCCTTTGTAATCTTTACGAGGTAGGAGTTGTATTCGCCAGATCCCCCGATGCTTGCTTTTAGTGGATACGTGTGGGTCTTAGATACAGATAGTAGCGAGATATTGGCGAGATAGAATTTTTTTCGTCGAGGTCAATTTTGTTTCGAGCAGCTGCTTCCGTAGTTTGCTGCGGCGAGATACGGGTTTAGGGAAATAGAGTTGTAGGGGGAGGGGATAAGTTTTTGGGCACAGTGATGGGAGTGGGGCGGAAGTATTACTGGAGGGGATGAAGGTGAAAAACTGTGTTGAAACTATCGGCGAAATACCGTGATGAGCGATCTTACGGATGTATCGGGTGCATATGTAAAAAATTATGCATTTAGGGTTCAATGTAAACGTTAAGCATCTTTTGAATATCAAACATTTTATTTTATTTATTTAATATGAGTTATAATAAATTATAAAATAAAAATTTTATAATTAATTTAAAGGGGGAAGGGGGGAGGAGTGGTAAAAAAAGTGTGTCTGAATGATAGGGAAACAGTTTCAATAAACGTACCCCTACTATGTCTAGAAACGGCTAAAGATGGAGAAAGTAATTACTAGTACTAAACCTTGCACCAGGCAAGATTGCAACAAAACAATTGTGCGGCAAGATCGAGAGACTAAGTTAAGGACCAACAGAAGCAAACATAATGAACACGGCGTGGATTGTAAACCAGATGATACTCTTAACGGCCTTGGGGTAATTATGTTGCTAAACTAATTTTAGTTGAAAAAGGATTTGACGGCATTGAAAATTGTTATTGTAATCGTAATTTTTGTTCTTGGTTCAAGATTTACTTGAATTGTTCGCTAGCTTACAATATTGCTTAGCATCGTTTTGGAAGCGAAAGCTCGAAAAAAAATGTTCTCCTACTAAATTTTTTCAAAATTTT
The DNA here is from genome assembly GCA_018904235.1 of Lordiphosa stackelbergi. NCBI lineage: Eukaryota > Metazoa > Arthropoda > Insecta > Diptera > Drosophilidae > Lordiphosa > Lordiphosa stackelbergi. Next base: position 57,363 of record JAEIFU010001733.1, on the reverse strand, counting down.
TTGTATGGGGTATACCCGATAGTTGTCCGTTTTTCACAAAACTTTTCGAAATTATTTGATAGCATAGAGAACTCATAAATACAGGTTCCGACGTTGCCAGAAACAAAAAATTTTTTGACGAGAAGAACATTTTTCACCACGCTATGTGCCAATACAAATATTTTCTTAAGTATTTGGTGAGCGGAAAAACTGGCAAGTGTTCCTCTTCTGTCGGCGAGATCTTTCACCAATGGAAACATTTGTGTCCCACTACGGAGCGAAAATTGGGCACAATTAATTTAAAGATTTGTGAATACTATTTACCTGTAGAAATCTTACCTTTACAAATAACAGCAAATATTAACTAAACAGTCACTGAATAGATATTAACTGAGCTGAGTGAACAGTCACTGAACAAATAAGTGAGCAAGAGGGACTGAACAACTCTCACTGAACAAGACAAGACATAGACATGGTTCAGTTTAGTAAATTTTGTTCACTCAATAAAGAACAACCCAACACTAGTCCTTGAATTTGCTCTTTCACTTTCTAATGCGCTTTAGGGAGGAGATAGTAACACAAGTTGACCAGGAGTGTCAAAAATTCAATTGACACGATTCCTATGTCTGTTAAATGTGAACTCAAACGAGTTAAGCCTATCCACAAATTGGGAGGATTATTGACTTGAACCGCAGAACCTTAATGAAAAATGCGAGCTACTCGCAGTTACCCTCTCTACAACAAATGCCACCATTGATCGGGCCTAATCATCTTATATTCAATTCAAACAATTACCATAAATGACGATAAATGGCCGGACTTTAATCAGACTAAAATGCTAACAACACAAGCGAATCATGAGAAGCCATGGCCGAAGCGGATTGGTCTGGTAGCCAAAGCGGAACGCAGGCGCAACCATGTTGGCTGCAGTTGGCGGATTTGGTCGGCGTGTCAAACGTCAAACCAACTGGAGACTTGAGTTAAACATGCGCTTGTGTCGGGTGCCCGGGACGACCGCGACTTTCCCAAGCCGCAGCAACAACGGCACCCATTTGCCATGAAATATAACCTCAATCAACATTCGCTCATTACCCAGAGAGACTCGGCGTCGGAGTAGCCGGGATGACATTTTATTTATGAATACCAAATTGTAAATTATTAACATGTTTCACGCAAGTTATGGCCGGAGCCTGACTCTGAGCCTGAGCCATGAGTGTGCAAACGGTATGCGGTGACCAGAGGAGATAAAGCAGGAAGGAGACGAGATTGACGATGGATCGCTGACTAGTCTGCTTGGACATGGCCAACCTCGGGACTCGGCTTGCTAAATGAACAGTTAATGGCGCGCCATGGACTTACAAATGAGGATATTAGCGGTTTGATTATGGAGGAAAGTGTCTGTATTTAGGGAAATGGAAAATAGGCAATGTTCCTTTTTTTGGGGAAAATATTCAAGTTTTGGTTATGTTTAAATATCGTATGAAAATATTGCCACAGACAGAGCAGCAACCAAATGCAGAAAGTGACATGAAGCGCTGCAAAATGCATTCCCAGTGATGATGTGAGTTGCTGGCTGGCATGCTGATGCTGATGCTGATGCTGCTTGCTGCCAGCAATGCCGTTCTGAATAACCACCAAGACATGGAGAACGGAGAGGGATTGTGGATGTGGGATGGAGGATGATGATGAGTTGAGCATGATTACGACGGTCGGGACAGGGACATGGCATATGGCTTGATGCTGCCTTTGCTGGTGACAATCTCGGCGCGAAGGCTGCAACTGATGAGGTTAACAACGCTGCGCGATGATGAGGCGTATTATGCTGCTTGGAGCTCGGAACGCGTGTCATAAATGTCGCATGCCACGTTACGGATACTTCTGATTATATACAGCCCCCAACCCCCTCCCTTCACCATCCACCATGTTTGTGTAATACGTCGCGCTTGGCAAACACAGGAGAAAATTTGCATGCACACGAAAAACATCATCGAAAATGCATCATTAGCGTCTGGGAATTGGCCAAACAAGTCTATTTGTCGCCTGGCACAGAGGCACGAATCACGTGGCGATATGCAAAAGAGTTGCACCCACGACTTGCACATTGGGAGGCCCAACAATTCTGTGGGACGCAATGATGAAGGGAGGAATGGAGGGACGAAGTGGTTGGATTTACTAACAGGAAACACTTGTTGCCAGCGTGTGTCTTTGATCTTGCAGTTGTAACACCTCAACCACAATCGAGTTGTAAGCCATTCAAATGCAAATTGTAGTTGCCTGAGACTGGGCGTCATGTGGAGAAGTTAGACTAGGACTAGGTCACGGTCGTCAGTTCTCTTCATGTGAGTGTGTCGGGATTTTCAAGCACCATATTTCGAAGTCAATGAAATGATAAAAAAAAAACCAGCATATTTGGTGATAAATATCTTTAGTTGCAATAGCAAATGTTGGGTTCCATTAGATCAGCACTGAAATCCCCAAGTGAATGGGGAATTTGTAGATCCCTCTGCTCTGTAAAAGTACAGAATTTTAATCATGGGTGAATATAGGATTGCAAGCATTTCAGAGTGGTTTCCGAGTCATCTGGTTCCGTTACACATATTTTTTAAAAGCAGAGTCGTGAATAAATGGGCGGTGTATTGTGTAAACTTGAGTGGGCCGTTGAATGCAAAAGATCAGTATCATTGATTACAAAAGTATGATTAACATCATTTTGCTCTTCTAATTTTACATTATCGCAAACAAAATTGTGCCATCACATCAACTGTAAATACAATGTATTCTCTTGTCATGGTCCAAAAAGCAGAAATACAACCAAGAACTAAAATTAAACACATGTAGATACAATTTAAGACGGCACCACTTTCAATGAAGGCACCCAGAACAAGAACAACCCGCTTCGTCCGCTGATGCGTTTTGTCTACTTCGTCATTCTGGCGTATGAATGAATGTCATATTCTTGGATGGAAATGACGAACTGCTGACAGGTGGCAACATCTAATTGGGCTTCTTAATTTCTGACACTCGGATGGCTCGCGCATCAAGTGATTTACATGCCCCCGGGCGAACGGTGATGATGACGACGACGATGCGTAGTCGGATTTAGTGAATGCCCAGAGACACTGAACAGACAATTGCTCGGGTACATGAAATTGGCTGCGAAAGAAATTCCGCAGAATTGCTACATTTCTTCTTCGTCGTCGTCGCCATGTTGACAGGCGGCTATTGGGGGTGAGGTAAAGTGTGGGGCTGGGGAGGGGGTTGCTTAGCAATTGGCAAGAGGCGACTGAGCATATCGGACAACCACGCGTTCATCATCATAATCATCATAATTCGCTGCCAAAACAACATTCAGCATTCAGCTTGAACAGTGGAACTGGTATGGTATATCCACAGTGCGCAATGGGAGCTAGCTGCTTTAATTTAAAAGCCATTGAATGGAAATGTTGACCTTAAGACCTTTAATCGTAATCGTCCGAGTCCAAGTTTTTGAAAATTTTTTACTAATTGTGTGGTCCATTTTGTAGATTCGAGTTTACTGAACAAAAATATCAAAATGTGGCTTGGTAAATGCAGTGGCCCGTCCCGTCCTAAAGCACCCAATCAAATTTTCTTGGAGCGCGGAAATTACGGAATCACAAATTAATCCCTTCCTGCCAAGTGGATGCTAAAATAATTCCTTCTATATTTGAAAATAAAAAAAAATTTCTATATTTAAGAAACAATTTTCTGTATTTTAAAAAAAGTTGCCCCAAAATTTAATTGTTTTGAAAACACTTTCTAAAATTTATAAAAATAAATAATTGTTTTTTAAATGTTATAGTAAATTTTCTTTATGGCATTTTCTGATTTTTAGGGTTATTTTGCCTTTGATTAAAAAAAAATATTTGTTAAAAATATAGGGTATTTTGAGAAAGTTTATGTTTATCCTTCCTCCAGTATGTCCAAATTTGAAAAAATGTACCATGTAGTCTATTAAAGGTTTGTATGTAAAAAAAAAACTATGTTAAAAGAAAAATCTATGCTCATGCAGGCACTTGAACCGCGGCCTTAAAGTTCGTTTTGCATTCGAATGTCTAGTCCATTCTACCACGGACCTTGTTGCTCTCGTGCCAACAAAACGCCTAGCGTAAATTCTTAAATATAATTTCGACGCCACGTATTGCTTTCGGCGGATAGTCGAGTTGGCAACGAGTAGTCCGTGTGTTTCAGTAGTTAAGAGGTCCTGAGTTCAAGTCCCAGTTAAGTAAAATTAAATGGGATCTTAATATTAATCATATCATAGAAGGCAAGCTAACTTCGGCTCGACCGAAGTTTATATACCCTTGGAGCATGATATATGTCTGCCAGCTTTTTATATCGCAGCTATACGATATATTCTTCCGTTTTTGATCAAACTCTCCAAAATTGTGTTGAAACAGATAATATTCATATCTCGAACGTATAAAGACGCTACCATTTAAAAAAAGGTTTTCTCACTAAAACTATTTTTTCGACCGATCGTTTCTATGGCAGCTATATGCTATAGTCTTCCGATTTGGATCAAACTTGACAGAATTGTGTGTTAGCATATAATATTGATCAGCAACAAGTTTGGGGATCGACAGCATTAAAAACAAAAAAAGATATTTCTTACTAAGACTTTTTTTTCAAATTAGTATTTTGAATGGCAGCTATCTGCGGATTTTTCAAAGAAAGTAAATGCATTTTTTAATCAAACTTAGAATGAACTTTAATCAAATATATAATTTCCATTTTGTTCGATAACCTTTTGCCATCTTCCCGGCAAATTTTGTATTCCACGCTCATAGAACTTCTGGCCTTTATCTGCAAAAAACTGAACCAAGTGCGATTTTATAGCCTCATCATTGCCGAAAGTTTTACCATTTAAGGAGTTCTGCAAAGATCGAAATAAATGGTAGTCTGATGGTGCAAGGTCAGGGCTATATGGTGGATGCATCAAAACTTCCCACCCAGTCCCAGTTTTGCCGGGTCATCAAAGATGTGTGGTCTGGCGTTGTCATGATGGAAAATGACACCTTTACGATTGATCAATTCTGGCCGTTTCTCGTTGATGGCTGCATTCAATTTGTCCAGTTGTTGACAGTAAACATCCGAATTAATCGTTTGGTTCCTTGGAAGCAGCTCAAAATATACCACCCCTTCCAATCCCACCAAACAGACAGCATAACCTTCTTTTGGTGGATATCAGCCTTTGAAGTGGTTTGAGCTGGTTCACCATGCTTGGACCATGATCGTTTTCGATTAACGTTATTGTAAACAATCCATTTTTTCATCTCCAGTTATGATTCGCTTTAAAAACGGATCGAATTCATTGCGTTTAAGATGCATATCACAAACGTTGATTCGGTTTGTGAAATGAATTTCTTTCAATTCATGTGGTACCCAAATATCAAGCTTTTTCACCAGTCCAAGACTTTGTTGTGATAATGAACGGTTGATTTTGGTATATTTAACTTCTCTCTATCTCACGCTCGTTACTGACGATCCAATTCGATTAATGCTTTGATTTGGTCATCATCAACTTCATTTGGCCGACCTGAACGTGGCTCATCTTTAAGTGAAAAATCTCCAGAACGGAATTTGCGAAACCAATTTTGACACTGTCTTTCTTTTAAGGCTTTATCACCATACACATCACGTAACTTTTTAGCAACTCTCTCTGCGCTTTTTCCTTTACGGAAATAATAAAGTAAAATATGACGAAAATGCTCTTTTGTGGACTCCATATTAAAAAGGGCGCCAATCAAACAAATGTAAACAAAATTACGCGCCTTTTTTCTAAAGCAAGCTAATAGTGACAGCTAATAACTGACAAAAGAAAGAATGCAATTACGAACAAATAATAAAAAAAAAGACTATATGAAAAACCCATTATTTGGGCAAAATATATAGTATAGTTGTCCGACTTTTATAAATCTTGGTAGAGTTATGTGAAAGCATAAAAAACTTATAAATACGAAATTTGGGAGCGATAGCATTGAAAACTACTTCTCATTAAAACTACTTTTTCAACCGATCGTTCCTATGGCAGCTATATGCTATAGTCATCCGATCTGGCCGGTTCCGACAAATGTGCACCGCATTTGTACCAAAAAACTTCGTGCAAAGTTCTATGCGTTACAAACATCCGGACAATTTCAATATACGCTCTCTAAGGGTATAAAAATTGTTGAAAAATTGTATAGTGTCTTGGGTGGAATGGGGCGGCGGTGTACCAACAACTAACATTGGTTGAGCGTCTGACGCGCCTAAATAAAAATCAACATTTCGCAACGAAAATTGCGTCAGGAATAAAATCGAAGTTGGGAATTCGCAACCGATTCGTTGAACCACAAAATAGAATATCTAGTCTGAAAATTGCTCAATCTACACCGCTTCTGTCTGATATTGGTCAGCTGTTCGCTGTCGCGAACTTATTTCTACTTATTTCTCCATGGCTCAACCAATAAATAAGAACTGAAGATCAAAAGAAAAATAAAAGTAGTTGAGGTTTGATTTTTGATGCTGGATGGAATCACACACACAACATGCATTCACACATATAGCCATGAACATGTGAGCAACTTTTTTTTTCTTTTTCACCTCTCTTGGGTCAAATTTTCCGAATTTTCTTTCCTAGTGCGCTTCTAATTATCGCTTCTAATAATCAGGCAGTCAGTCGGGCCAAGACATTTATATACAGACTAGCTGAACCGGCCGCGACTTCATCCGCATCCAAGTTTTGAAAAAGTCATAGTCGGGGGTGCCACAGAAATCTCTAGAGATTTTGCCGACGGTTGGTTTGTAAATCTCTCAAAAAATTCGTTGGTGCCACAGAACTTCTAGAGAGTTCCATCTCTAAAAACAGGGCTGAATCTCTCGCCAAAAAATCCTCCCTTTTTTTTTTGGATGTGGGTTAATTTAATGATTAACTGAAATTTTTTGATTGTGTAATATGTTTTATGATGCATTTTTAAATAATAATTCAATTTTAATTCGCATTCTCCACCAATATAATGAAAAATTTAAAAATTTGTTGGCGCCAAACATGAGTAATTAGTTTCCAGCCCTCAATCCGTTAGCCCTTAATCAGCTGGCTGTAGAGGGCGCCACCTCGACAAAAGGCGCTAGTGAGAAAAGAGCTTTGCAAAATCTCTTAACAAAACATTAGAGGTTTGAAACCAACCAATGGATATTCTGTGGCACCTAAGAATTGGAATTCGGTTGGAATTTGGTTGGAAGAAATTTCTGTGGCACCCCCGATAGTTAAAAGCCCAAAAGCATGAAAAAACTGTCATAAAAATTCGAAAAAACAAATATTATCAATAAAAAAGTAAATAAATTAAATTTCTTTAGTTATATTTTTTCACAATTTTATTGATTTAATACAAAACAATCGAAATTTTTGATTGTGTCAGTCAATTTTTACCAAAAACTGTATTTTTAGAGTTTTGGTTGAAATTATACATACTTTAGGGCCCTTAACTATATGAAGGACCAATCGAATGAAGTTGGTATGTGCCAACCGATTGTTTATTTTTGTCTAAACTCCTTTTTTTGTCCTTTATTGCTTTATCAAATTCGTTATAGTTTTCCAAGAAAAAGTTGAAAAACAGTACAAAATGAAGAGAAAAATGATTGTTTACGACATTTGTCCAATTTTGAGTTTAAAGATGTGACTATTTTGACTTGTTAATTAGAAATGTTTTTAAACCAAGACAAGAGCAACAACTTTCTCTAAGACGTCAAAGCGAAATTCCAAATAGTTTACGAGATATGGAGTTACAAGTCCCAATCATATGCTTAAAAATCAGTCGCAAAAAAATTCGGTAGCTAACCCGACCAAACCCATTGAAGGTTTTTTTGTGAGCTTCCATCATACCCTTTCAATCATTGCACAGTGATATTAAAGGGGTATTCTCCATGTTCACCGTTTTTTTTTTAGATGTTTTGATTATTATTTTTCGATACATAGAATTCGAAATTTTTTAAAAGATGTATATTAAGTCTTCAGGGAGACAGGATTGCATTTCGTCGGACCCATGTTTTTTTAAAAATACAAAGAAACCAAATAAAAATTTGGCGGTTACGCATTTATCTTGAATCTTGACATTTTTCCTCGAGCTTTGGTCACACAATTTTTGGATATCTCAGCAAATAAGGAGCATTTCCATTCGATTTACGCCAACATTTCGGCCCGGAACTAGGGCTATTTCTTCACGAATGTTGTCCTTGCGCTCCACGACAAGACTTCAAATTTATCCCCACAAGAAGAAACAGGCGGCGGAAATCGGGCGACGCGGTGGCCAGTCCAGAAATGACCGCTTTTCGAGCATCAAACGGCCCGGAAACTATTTCTTCATTTTTTGCGACTTGTGTGCGGTGGAGCGCCGTCTTTTTGGAACCAGGGCTGCCTCGTACGCTTTCGCGAATATTGGCATCACCAAATTTTTCATCATGTCGCGAGAACCTCCTTGTGGATGGTAAAATGGCCATTTCATTTCGGAGAAAAAACGTCCCAATGTCCGTTGTCGCACTAACGCCGCACCAAACTGTGCTTTTTCGTCAAACAGGACTTCTTGAATCTCCTGCGTTTTTTCAGTGGCCTAAATACAGCCATTTTGCTTATGTAGGGTCCCCCAAAGTTACCCCAGTTTTAATCTTTAAAAGCACGTTAAGTTTGCACAATTTACTTGTTCTTTGAATGTAAATTTCAACTAAAACATATCGCTTCGCAAGTGTATTGTGCAACAAAGTCTAAGCAATTGGACGCTTTTCGGCAAAGTACGCCCAGGCAGGGGGGAGTGCCCACAGTGCGCTGGACGGCGAAAAACTAATTTCGTGCCGACCGCTGTTTTAGAAGATTAAAAATCTTTTGTGCGTTTTATGTTATGCTCTTTTATTTTCCGCGGATATGATGCCAATTGGATGTTGTCTGCATCGTGAAAACTTTGTGAGAATGAAGCAAATATGCATATATCGAGTTTTAACTGGCGCGTATTGTCTAAGTTTTTGTGAATAACTCATACGCAGTGTTGCCTATTATGAATAATAATTTCGTTGTAGAAATTTGTATTTGATGAACGTGTGGTATGAGTAATTTTTTCAAAATTTTATGCCTTACAATTATTTTTCATAAAATAATTAATTATGCAACAAATTTAACCTTTGGGAATGCTGAGACCTACTTATTTCCATTTTGCCGCTTTGAGGATATAGCTCAACACAGATATAGTTTAACAAACCATATCAGTACCAAACCCAACAGGGCTTAAAACGGATTATTTCAGGTTTTCCGTATCTCTTGAACCGGACCGTGAACCGAACTTTATAATTTGATGAGTTCCTGAGCCTGAAAACGTTCCCCACCTTCTGAAAATCAAAAAATCATAATAAATCATTTTCATAATTTTTAACTATTTCAGAGTACTTCATCGATGTATCGTTTATTAAGGACGCATTTTGAGAATAATCTTTGCATTTGCAATTTTCTTCTTTGGAAGAATCAAACACAGGCAGAAATAATTAGATTTTAAGACCTTTCGCTTACCTTCGACGATAAATACATTAACATCGACCAAGTACTAACAATTTAATGGGAGCATGCGATGCTCTGTAAAACCTACCGCGAATATTTACAAAACCAAATTAGAGCTCATTCCAACTTTTGAATTGTTGTTAAACGCAGCTAGATCGACCATTTGACCCACTGTACTGTGCTGGCCTCGCCTCATCAACCAAGTTGCAGAGTCTCGACGACGTTGATGCTGAAGCTTGTCACTTGTCAGTTGTTTGTCATCTGACATATATGTGAGTGATATATAAACACACACGGCCCGGCCACATCCGAGTCCAACGCCCATATCTACATTCATGTTCACATGCCCGGCACTTAGTCTAAATTCTTGCGTACTTAGCGGTATGTACGGAGGATACACTTTGAGGTCCAACTTGCTGCTGCTGCTGCTGGCTGTTCCTCTTGTTTTTGTCAGTGAAAATTTATTGCTTCATTTGTTTGTGGCCAGCGACTTGAGGTTTAGTTTTTCATATTTCTCAGCAGTGTCAGTGATATATCATCGGGCAAATGGCCAGAAACGGAATGAACTTTTAGCAGCACCTACAGATCAAGTGCCTAGTACTTCCGCTTCGAAGATTCAAATGAATGTCGGAGATTGCGCAATGTCACGTAACTGTGACGGACGAAACAGGCTGGAAGCAAAGTTTTGCCATGCATTTGCCATCCTACTCCTTCCCCTCTCTTTGCCCAACTAACTACATATATATAATTCTGCAAGTTATTTAATCTCATCTGTCCATCAATCTGTCCATCAATTTGCCAGTCAGTCGTTTTTGGGGCCCAACTCTTCCCTCTCTGTTCCACTCACTCCTCACATGGCAGACATTGTGCTTGGGAGTAACTACCGATGGCTGTCCATCATTTTGTCTGCTCTATAAATTTTCTATTTTAAATTGACAGCGACTCGTCCAAAACTGAAACTAAAACGGAACCGAGAGCTCAGGTCCTTCTCCTCGATTGCAACAAGGAATGGATTCAGTCAGTCAGTCAGTGAATGAGTGAGTGAGTGACGGACTGACATCCTGTCTGGGCAAATGAGTGAATGAGTTGGACAGATTGACGTACACTTTCCCACCCCGCCCCTGCCCTCAGTTTGGTGTTGAACTTGAGCGGCTAACGATTTTTCAATTGGCAGGTTACATTGAATTATTGCCAAGGACGAATTCATGATTAATAAGTTGAAACATTTGCCAGGCTTTTACGGTCATACGAGTGCATACACTGACATGCAGTTGAATGGGGACTATGTTTATTCAATAAATGGCATCAAAAGTTTATTTTAAGATATTGAGATATTCAAGATATTGTATACAAAAATTAAGTATGAGGCATAGAGAATTCCTTGCCTTTTTAAAACTGTCTCAGCATAGATTTTGCTTTGGAAATTTACCCATATTCATTTAAATATTGTCTCTTCTGTGCATACAAGAGACCTCTGCGTCGGCGGCGTATACGAGCAGTATACGAGCTTATACTGCTCTCTTTTGCCACAACAAACAAGTGATAAATGAGAGCGCTCTCGAGTGGCTAAGCACACACACGCAACGCCAAAATGAGCATGTGTGTTTTGCCAAGACAACTATACCACGGTGTTTCCTAAGTAAAAACTTACATATTAATGCATTTATATATGTATTGTGTTGTGTGTGTGTATGTGCACGTGAGTGTCTGCGTTTATTAGGAACGGTTGACATTTAGTTCAGTTTGACCAGTGCTGGACTTTAACAGTACCGTTACTTTTATATTACGTGTCAGTGTCAACAGCATCATCCCAACCAGAAGGAGCCTGGCAAAGAAAAACGAAAAATGAACTGAGCGAACAACGCAAGCTTTATTCAATCTTTCAGTCATTCCATCAGAATGGCATTGACCAGGCGGCAACACAGCATGGCAGGGCAACCCAACCACCCACCCCCAACCAGCTCTCGCCCCCGCCTGTCTGAGGACAACACAACTAAATACACTTCAAAAGAATAAGTTGACAGCTGACGATGACTTGTCAGAGACAGGTTTCTATCCTTTCATACACACATAATGTGGCCTGTCCCTTTGCCACACACACACACACACACACACACAAAAGTGAAAGCCTGGGCCAACGCATGTCCAACAGTTGACGGACAACAGACCCTGAACTTTCCTCTCCTCCCTCCACTCGAACTACGCGCTGTGTTACCTTAGGGATAATGATTTTTCAGTCAAGTGAAAATAATTTTTAAAGTAAACACACAATTTCAACTCTTTGTTGTTGTCCACCCCCCATCCCTCCCTTGATGTCCAGCACTTGCATAAATTTCCAACAGGACGCGGACCGGCGCCGCCTTGGAAGTCGAGGATAGCAGAGAAGTGTGGGTGCCATAAACTGTTTTGTGTTGCCTGTGCTCTTTGGGGGAGAGGAGTGCCAGTTTCAAGTCGACCAAATAATTGCGGCTCTTACAAAAGAATTGGGAGGTAAGAAGTACTTATACACGTAGAATAGCTGAACAAGTGTTTCGTTTGAGTATAGTAGGATTAGACTGTGTGCAGTTTAAGTGGAAGAACAAGGCAGTATCCATTGTGCAGAAGGTGATAGAGTGAGCAACTGTTCTAAGTTCATCAGTTTGGCTAAGCTTGGCTAAAGTTAAATTTTAAACTAATTTTAAGAAAGTGACTAGAAAAATTCGATCTAATTACACTGGCTTATAAGCTTTTGTAACAGAGAAGATAGCAAACTTTCCATATCGCTCACTTACTTCAATACTGGCAAAAAAAAAAAAAAATATTTTAAGAAATTAAAAAAAAAAAAAAAAATTTAAATCAAATAAAACAAAACAAAAAAAAAAATACAAAAAAAAAAACACAAACCCAAGGAAAAATTAAAAAAAAAAAAAAAAAACAAAAAAAATAATATATAAAAAATAAAAATAAAAAAAAAAATTAAAAAAAAAAAAAAAACCCCAAAACAAAAAAAAAAAAAAAAATTTATAAATAAATATTTTTTTTGTGGGGCTGTTTTTAACCAAACAAAAAAAAAAAAAGAAAAGGGGGAAAAGGGGGAAGGCCCAAGACCGGGGGGGAAGGGGGGGGGGGGTACACAACACCAACAAAAAACCAAAATGGGGGGTGGTGGGGGGGGGCCGGGCCCCGTTCCAGTTTATGATTATTGGTTTGGATTTGCACCTTAAAAAAAAAAAAAATAAAAACAAACTGGCGGGGGGGCAAGCCAACCGGGGTGGGGAGGGCCCAAAAAGAAACCAAAAAAAAAATAAAAAAAAAAAAAAAAAAAAAAATAAAAAAAATAAAAAAATAAATTACACCACCCATAAAAACCTAAAAGAGAACCGGGGCCCCAAAAAAAAAAAGATAAAGAGACAAAATGTGCGTGGATAAATAAAAAAACTGTTTGTGGGGGGGGTTGTTAAAAAAAAAACGTTGGTTGGGTTTTTTCAAAAAAAAAAGGAAAAGCCCATGATGAAAAAAAAAAGAGGGTGTTAAAAACAAAAAAAAAAATTTTTTGGGGTCAAAAATTAATCGAGAGAGAACAAAAGGCAGTTCTGGTTTAAAAAGGGCGCGCCCCCCAAAAAAAAATTTCGAAAAAAAATTTTTTTTAAAAAAAATTTTGTTTCGGGCCGTTGAAAGGTAAAAAAATTTGACCCCGCCCGGCGCCCCCCGCCTGGGTGGTGGGAATAAAAAATAAAAAAAAATAAACAAACAAGCAAGCGAAGAAAAAAAAAAAAAAACAAAAAAAAAAAAAAAAAACACCCCCCGAAAAGTCGGAAAGATAGTTGAAAAAAACGGAAAAAAAAGGAAAAAGGGCACAATCCCCCAAAAAGGGGGGAGTTGGCAATTTAAAATATTCAAAATTAAAAATAAAATAAACAACCCAAAAAAAAAAAAAAAAATTAACATCCACCAACTTTAAATTTTTTTTTTAATTTAATTTTAAAAAATAGGGGCGGGCGCACGAGGATAACTGTGTACTATTTTTTGTAAAAAATTTTCGTAATGATATCTCTTTTTCTTTCCATGTGATATAAAAATATGTCCAATATTTATGTTGTTTTTTTTTTAAATGTTTATGCAGGAACGTCATATCTAATTCAGTTGTCCTGCAGTCGATATTGAGTAAACATACATCGGCAAATTTCAGTTAAAACATCATATTTTCATGTTTTATCAATAAGCATTCTAAATTTATAATATTTTAATTAATTAACTGGAAACTAAAATAACCATTTTTTCTGGGTTAAATCTATTGAGAACTTTAAACGTGTTTTTCTCAAAATGGATTATTTTGAGTTATGCCAGTATTGAAGTAAGTGAGCGATATGTTTGTTCAAAAAGTAACCTAATTTTCTTTAGCAACATCAAAAACTTAGTGTTTGGGTTGGAGAAAAAAGGGGGGAAGAAAAAAAAGGGATAGAATGTTTTATTGCTTCACAAAAGACCCACGAATTGTACGTACAACTCGCTCAACACAGTTAATAAAATGGAAAAAAAGAAAAAAAGGAGAAGAAAAAGAAGGGAAGAGAAAGAAGCGATGGTGAGGTAAACCGGTTAAGCCATGTTTAACAAAGCCAAAGAAAATAAACAAACGGCTGGGGGATAACGGGAGGAAGAAGGGAAATATAGTTTAAGCAGATATAAGCAGAACCAGTGGCGTACGCAGGATTTTTTCAGGGGGGAGTTTTGGAAAGCCAAAACCGAAAACAAAGGCTCTACTTTCATTATTTTTTTTGGATAGTATTACAATTTTGAACTGCACTTCATATCCTGCATAATTTTCAAACAATTTTTTGTTCAACATGAATTCCAAAATATATAAATAATCATGTTCATTTTAAAAGCTAAACGAAATTCTGAAATTTTAGGTTGAGCACAAATGCCTTTGACCGTCTAAAAATTTTTCAAAACGCGGGGCAGACAGAGTTATAGAGCAAATAGGTTGAATCTTTAGATTGTTTTAGTGTTTCTGAGGTGGACCAACAAGAATTAACAAAAGTCCAGTCCGATTTTCTTTCAAAAACTCAATTTTACACACAAAACATAGAAAGGCTCTGAGAAGGGCGAATTATGGCTCCAAAAACGAGCAATATTTCGAAAATTTCTTAAAATCCACATTTCACAAGCGGTTTCCGTAAACCAGACTGTATACATAAAATTTTTCAACAAATTTTGTCAACGAATCGATTGCGTTGTCTAACTCGACCGATTTCGATTACGGTTATAGTTATATTTTATGGAAAACAGGAATGGGATGCTTGTCCGATTGCTGCACAAGTAAAAAAAAGATTTAAGCCAATATAAATGCCTTGACTCAAACTGAAATTAATTTCGGGTTTAGTCCCTGCTTTGGAAGTAAAATTGGAAAAAAGAAAGAGCGGCGCAGGCAATTTTTTTTAAAACGCACGTGGTAAGGAGTTTATAATACAAAAATCTCGATTTTTTTGTCTCAATTTTGAATCAATTTTTCCAATTAAATAATGAAAATTTGATACAAAAAATTAAGCAATGTTTGTATTTAAAAATATAAGAAAAATTAAATAAGAACCCAAAAATCATTTTAAAAATTGGCCTCTTATTTCTTATGAAAATTAAACAGGGCCCCAAAAATTAGTTTTTCGGTCTTACTATTCTTCTTTTGAGGACTTATTTCATTTTAAAATTTTATTTAGGAAATAATGCCCCAAAAAGGAAATAACGCCCCAAATTTTTATCAAACAGGGTGGTTATTGTTTTCTATAAAAATTGTTGGGGCCTTATATTATTATATTTTTAGGGGCCTTATTTCGCCAAACTCGTATGTGCCATTTTTTACGAAATTGACATTTTGATGCAAATTAGTTCTAAATCCACTTACCCATCGTCTGGTAAAATTTTATAGCGATAGTCGCCACGGTTACGGAGATACAACAAAATCAATTTAATCGTATGTGCCAGTGATGAGTTTTTTTCTTGTGGGCGAAATGATCGTATGTGCCACACATTACTGATATTTAACAGTCTGGTGGGAAAATAGCTAAATTGACAATGCTGATGGGAATGTGGCGAGTGAAGAGAGCGCGCTCTCACACTCTTGCCCTCTCAGTAACGGCTTTCTTAGATGGAATTTTTTCAAATTTGTTTCATCCTCCTTTTCTTGTTCTCCTGCATTCAAATAGAACAGTAAATTTTTGCATTTGTTGTTCTAAGATCAAATTTACAAGTGCAGTGACCAGACTGATTTAGTAACTCAATGTGGACAGTTGTGTAAATTATCCAAAATATATTGATAATGCAGTCGTGTTTAAATATTGTAAGTACATAAGTGCAAAATGAACGATGTGTTTCATACGTTTTTGTTTTATTTAAAATTGAATTTGTTTGTACAATTTTGTTCTCCGCAGATTTCTAACGACTCACTTGTGCCTTACAGTGATACTGATAGCGATGAATATGAAAAAGAATGTTGTGTCGGAAAGCGTGGTCGCAAAAAAATTCCAGAAGTTAAATCCACTAAAAACAATTATAAAAAGATACTACCTAATCCTTGCTTGGATAAAAACCATCGTTACGATTGTAGACGTCTACCTGATAATACTCGAGAGCATTTAAATGAACATTTTTGGGGAATGTCTCGAATGAGAAGGAGAGCATGGCTTCTTTCTTGTTTAAAGCCAAAAAAAAATAGCTCGAAGAAGGACAGGCCCAAAATTAAATGAAGTCAACAGACGCAATAATTCATTTGAATACTCACTAGTTTACGAAGGAGAAGCTTTTAAAGTGTGCCAAAAATTTATTTTAGCAACTCTAAATATTTCGCAAATGATTCTGAGAAATGTTTTGGCGGAAAATAAATTAGTTGATCCAAAACCAAAGGTAGTTCCTCACAATAAAACGCCTCAACAGAAAATAGAACAATTAAAATCATACTTCGAGAAACTTCCTGCTGTGCCATCACATTATTGCAGAGCCAAAAGCACTAAAGTTTATTTGCCGCAGGAATTCAGAAACATTCCAAACCTTTATAAGTGCTATACTCAATTCATGAAAGATGAAAACCTCAGCAGCTCTATTGTTTCGATTTGGGTATTCAGACAGATTTTTAAAAAAGATTTTAATATTGGCTTTCACTTACCAAAAAAAGATAAGTGCACTAAGTGCGAAAATATTAAGTTTCTTGATGATGAAGACAAAAAAAATATCATGAATACAGATGAATTTCAGATGCACATCAAAGACAAGGATGAGAGCAAGTGCATTTTTTTAAGAGAACAAGGAGAAAGTAAGAAGAGCTCAAAGTTCCTATGTGCTAGTGTCGACTTACAGAAAGTTTTGAACACTCCATTTGGAAAAAATATTACACTTTTTTATTCTCGAAAATATGCTTACTACAATTTTAGCGTTTACGAAAGCGGTACAAGAAATGGCTATTGTTTTTGTGGGGTGAGCGCGATGGTAAGCGGGGATCCAATGAAATATGCTCAGCCCTTTATAAATATTTACTTATAATTGACCATAGAGAAACGGCTAATGTAGTCAGTCTATACTGCGACAGTTGCGCTGGTCAAAACCGAAATAAAGCTGTAATAGCGATGTTGGCATATTTTTTAAAAACTTCGACTTTTGTTCACACCATCAAAATTACATATTTACTTCCGGGCCATACTATGATGCCAGTTGATTCCGTACATAGCACAATTGAATCTTTTGTGCGAAACCGAACCATTTGGGCACCTAGTGAATGGTCCACCATTATTCGCAGCGCACGAACCAATCCATCGGGCTACGACTGCATCGAAATGGGGCATACCGATTTTCAAAACTGGAAGTCATTTGCGAATTCATTACTTCCCAGTAAAATTAAATTGAACATAAATTCGCTGCGTATCGCCAAGTTTCAGAAAAATGCAGGTTCAATTGAACTACAATATGGTTACTTCGATAGTTCTCAGAAAAAGACAATTACCAAGCTAAATTTTCCCGAGAAGATAAAATCATTATATCATAATACCTTATGTATTTCGACCAAAAAATATATTGACTTACAAAATCTTTGTTTAAAAAACAGTATTCCACCAAAATATCATGATGAATATTTAAATCTGCAACATTCGTCGCATATAAAAGACTCGTTGGTTGAGAGCGACGAAGAAGACTAATCTCTTTATTTACTTTGTTAAAATGAAATTTTTCTTTAATATAGTTTTATAAGTACATACTTGAAATAAAAAACATGAATATTTTATTTTTCATTGTGTATAATATTAATTTTGGTTTGTTTTTATATATTTTGTACAATTTTATCTATTTAACAAATTATCGTAAGTGCCAAACTTGACGGAGCACTTAAAAAATTTGTGGGCAAAAACATCGTATGTGCCAAAATTGAGATTTTAGGAAAAAGATCAGTTGTTTCACAAAAATAGTTATGAGTTTAGTTAAATAAATTGATAAACGTTGCACATCTAAAGATTGGTAGCGATTTTGCCAGCCACCGCATCGAAAAGTAGAAAAAACGCTCTCCTGTAAAATTTGGTTTTTGGCACATACGATTTTTCGCGCACAAGGGATTTCAAAGCTGTTCAAACGTGTTTTTGTTTTTTAAAGTAAATCCCAATAGGGATTTGACTACGAATTAAGAAACCCGCTGCTTAATGTGTTCCACAGTTATTCTGTTGCGGATGCTTTCGGTTATATTCCAACAGTGACACCTCATATTGCAGCATACTGCAGCATGAAAATGTATATGATTAGTTCTTAAAAGCGATTTTAAGTTGTATTACCAGATGTTTTAAGAGGCTTACCATATAATGTGCACCTACTACCATTGTAATTTTGTCTGATATATCGTTTATGAAAATATCGATAATCGCCTATATCGGCGTACAAAATATCATTTCGGAATAACCCTTACCGTCCAACAAAAATATCGATATATCGATAAATTGATGAAATACTGACAACCCTAATGGGAGAGGGGTGTGTGGAAAACTACTGAGAGAAGAGCGCAATCGGTTATTGAGAATCGTTGTCAGAAGTTAGCGGTCGGCCAACTATTCATTTAGGCCAGCGTAGGCCAACGAGAGCGAGGCCAAAAAGTGAGAGTGTATTGGTCTAGCGCAAATTTTTGCTCATCTAATAATTATAAAAAACAATGTCCCCCCAGCAGCACTACGTTGGTCGGTCGTGTTTTCTCCCCCCCTTTCCCGCCTTCTTATATTTATTAAGTCTTTTATTTGACAATTTTTCGTACTTGGAACAAGTAATGAAACCCTTGAATCAGGAAATTCGGGATCAAAATTCATTCTTGGATCAAGAAATTCGGTCTTCGATCAAAAATATTCATTCTTACAGTACTTTGCAGTTAGGTCAGTAATCGTGATGGCTGAGATACCGACACTGGCTTTAAAGAAGTACAGAAGTGCGAGGTTTGAATTAAAAGAAGTCAGTTTTAAAAAAAGTTTAAATAAAGAAAACCTGAATGTAAACTTATTTAATAATTTAACGAAAGATACAAATAAATAACATTTTTTTCTGCGATTACATTGCGAGCACAAATTGTTCCTAAAACTTGGCCAAGCCGTTTATTAAGTGAGCACAAAATGTTTATAACAAAAAGCGGGATTACTTTACTTTTGTCAACGAATTGGCTTGATTTCGGTAAATTTAGAACGAATTTTTTTCGGAGGGTATGAAATTCCCTATTTTTTCTCTGAGTGTACAGTTTAAAGTTGAATGCTTTATATTCTCCCCGAAGTAGTAATATGATTTAAACATATTTTTTGACTTTTCCCTTCTGAGTACAATCCCTAATAGGGAATAATTTTAATTCCATTGAATATATGTCATGACCTACGCATAACATTAGCAACTTTAAGAATCATTTTTGAATGCACACTTAACACATGCGAAATCTTTAAATATTTAAGTTTTCATGTGAAAAAGTTTTTGCACACATCCTATGTCCCTTTTAATAATTGCTCCTGTCAATTCTGAAAGGCAGAACATTCAACTTGCACTAACTGCAATCACATCCCGGAGCCAATGTTTTGCCTTAAATTTTTCTCCTAATGCCTTTTGTCTCTTTTTAGCAATTTGTTGGCCTCGTACAACTAAAATCAACATTTCAATTAACAGGAATTTTATAGAAACTTTTTTCTTCAGCCCAAAAAAGAAAAAATCAGGGAAAAAACGTACAGCTAGACAAATTTCCCTAGAACGGGCAAAGTTCGTTCGTCAAAACCGAAACTCAAAAGTGACGAACTCTGTCCAGGCAACAAGGTGGCGGCGACCCTTTCCCTTTATCCGCAACAGGATGAAAAGAACAAAAAAAGAAATAAATTTGAAAAGCAGAGAGAGCTGAAGCAAAGTACACAAGCCAAGAGGCCAAAATGAAGGCGGACAAATGAAAAGCATAAGGAAAAGGGACAATATTGGACACGTCCCGCACACGTCCAGGCGAAGCTGCTGACGAGATGTGAGGCGACAGGAGCAGGCAACAGCCGTTCGGTTTGACTTGAGATTGAGTTGATGACGAAAAAGATGACAAGTTGAAAATATTTCTAATGAAGGACCTTTGCCCAGCACAAAGGATATCAGAGCAGACAGAGAGGAACACCGCACAACGAATCGCGAATACCCTTCGAGTGCAGCTGTAGTTCCTCACTCACAAATTTCCCTCAAATGTCTCCCATACCCGCTTCAAAATAGAACAACAACCGTATAAAAAATCAAGAGACAGACGCAAACTAAGGACGGAGTCCACTTTCTTAGTAAAGGCTGAAGTGGCCCATTGGGTGGGTGGTTAACTGGGTGGCGGCCTCCCATCATGTTTCTGCTGCATGAGAAATTACAAAGTTACTCGCTCGCTCGCCTCCAGTTGTCAATCCGTTGAAGGATCTTTGTTATCTGCTCCAATGCACATGCGGGATGGTCCGAGACCCGGCGACAGGCCGGGGGAACTCTGGGACTAGACATTTGGTTTTGACGAAGTCGACAAACGGCACGAAGATGTTGTGCAAGATGATGTCGCTGAGTGGATAGATAAAGGATTTGTGATAAATGAAAAGCAAGTGGCGTATGAAAGCAAAAACGTTAAGAAAAAGCAAAATATATATATATGTACTTATGTATGTATGTCTGAATGCTTGAATGTGCCCTGTTCTGACATCTTCGTCAATGGGGACAACGGTCTTAACTTTGATGTACTCACAGTTGTGCCTTGTCCTTGTTATTGTTGTTGTTGTTCTCGGTGCTTTGTCCAAGTTACTCTAAGTATTTTGTGGGTAAACTAATTTGCCCATTGATTGTGTTAGTTGAGAGGAACTTAAGACTCGATGGTTAACGCTTATATCATCATTTCACTTTTTTAAGATATGCTCTATTTTGAAATACTTCAAGGCGGTAATCCGGACCGGATACGGCGTGGTCCCTACGCTAAGCCATGAACCGAACCTTATAAACGAATGACATCCCGAAACGGAGCCCCGATTTTCTTAAAATGGTTCTGTTCAAATCGATATCCACCACAAAGAGTTTGGCAGGGTTAGAAAAAAGGATTTGTACCTTGTTGACGGACACCTTTGCCATATATTTGGGGTCAACATGCGCTGTTGTCAAGGCTGATTTTTGGACCTTTTTAAAAAAAAAAGTCTTATTTAAACACGCAAATAGCTTTTCTGATTCCGTTTATTTGTATTATGTTACAAACAGATTAAAGTAAACAAAAAAATGTTACTGCTTCGATACGAGGGCTTTTCAAAAAGTTCTCGGCCGTCAAAGTGGGGGGTCCAAAATAAGGTATAGTGCTGGCGACCACGATTCCACGTCTCCAGGTTCCGTTGAATGAAAAATAAAAACGGGGTTATGATCAGTATAGATGTCATTCTGGTCTGACCCTCAAAAAAAATTTGTGATTTTGTTTGACAAAATGGCGGCCATTGAAAAATTAAAATTTGATTTTGGACCCACAAACACATTTTCGACAAAAACACTACCCCAAACTGTTACTTCTTTCACAACACCGACCTACTTACTGTGAACCACATCCTCTCCGTAAGTACCCACTTCTTCAACTCCCGCTCCAAGTACTTCCCGAACTCCAATGCACTACCCCTACTCTCAAACCCCAATAAACAAAATATGATGCTAATCGTCAACTTCTTAAAAGAAACCAATATTTATACTACTATTTAACCCATTAAATCAAATTCAATATATATCCATCACAGTAACCATTACCTTATATTCCAAACCCATAAACACTGAATATCCAATATGTAAACATCCTAAATGTATTAACTACTCATACTTATATGTTACACCCATTGAATAGCTTAAGGTCTTTACTATAGCTTTAGTTCGTATGTTGTCCTTTTACAGCGCATAGGAACTGTTTATAAATAAATAAATAAATAAAAAATAATACAAAATTTTTTAAAATTGTGATTGAGGGTCAGACCAGTATGGTGACAATTCTGCGTCGATTTCATTTTAAATCATCTAAATCGGTTCAGTGTAACTGGAGATATCATGGCCGCCAGTTCGAAAAACGTGATTTCGAAATACATTTAAAGTTTGAAGTAATTTGAAAACTGCTTGCTTTATCAAAGACATTGGTTGACAAAAAAAGAAAGCTACATCTTTTAAAGTATTTAGAAATTAAAAAAAAACTTTTACTCCGATATTCTCAAATATCCAAGCTATACAAAAAATGCACAAAAAAATAAAAAATTTGCACATAGAGAATACCCCCTTAATAAAAATTTAAAAAAATTTCTTTAAATAAACAAACAAAAAGTTATAGAACTTTTAGAAGCAAGATATGTAAAAAAGAAATAATAATAAGGAACATTTCTAAGGCAGCGATGAAAGCGACTCGGATGCGGAAAAACTATTATATAATAACCATATTATTACATTGAGTCAGTATTAACTCTTCGTTTATATTCAAATAACAAATAATAAAAACAAATCAACTCCTCAACAATGTGTCGTTATATGGTCGGTACACACTAGTCGGCATAATTATTTTGACAACATTTTTTATACTCTGTACCGAAGGTACATGGAGTATAATAAGTTTAAGCAAAAGTATGTAACAGGGAGAAGAGTTAATTTACGACCCTACAAAGTATATATGGGGCATTCCAAACAAAAAAAGTTTTTTTCTGGGATGATGTCTCAGAATTGGATGTTAATTGGTCCAAAGGAAGCTTATTATGAGAGAAGCTTAACCCCAAAATGTGAGCTTTTTTGGAGCTCTTTTGCAGAAGTTCTGCTCTTAAAAGTGCAATATTGTGAATTTGTTAAATTTTCAATTACTCGAAAACGGTTTAAAATAGAGCTTTGCAGTTTTTTTCCAAATGTTCAGGATCAAAAAGCCCTTCTAAAAAAAATTTTGACAAATTTTTTTTTTTACCTTTCTTGAAAAAAAAAAGGATTTTTTCAAAAACTTAGTCTAGCAAAAAAGACCCATGCTTCAAAAATCCTCAAAAAAATTCATGTGAAAGCCGCATCTTTTCCAAACACTTTGAGCGCCCGAACATATCGGTAGCTTGAAAATTGAGGAAGTTATGGCCATTTTTGTCATGTAATCTCAAAAATATCATTATGAAAAATTTATCAAAAATTTCAAATAAATTTTATTTTTTGATCCTTTTTTGCCCAAACATCCCTTTTGAGCTATTAAATACAATTTTTTTAGGACCCAGAAAAGAACGCTTTGGTTTTAAGGCTTACAGAAAAAGGTATTAAAAAGACTTTCAACGACTTCGTCTTGGTGTGGACACCGATTTCGAATTATTCAATCGGTACAGAATTCTAGCAGCGACCTGAATTGGCACAGTGTGAAATACGACCGGGTCCTTTTCTTTCTTGTTTTTTATTTTTTAACAATTTTATTAGCCTAAAAATACAAGTAAATAGAAAAGAAAAACTAAAACAATAATATAATATAATAGTAATAATATAGTAATAATAATAATAATAATAAGACGCTCTAAAAAATAAACTACACTCTAATTTTGAAATTAGAGTTCTTGATGTGGTCTTCACTTTAAGTGGGGAATCATTCACAGGAACCGCATGATGAATCCCAACGTTCCTTTGATAGTTTTACTATTTTTGAACCTGGTTTTTAAATATTTTGCACACTGTTGGTAATCTTTTGTGGTTCTGTCCGTCTGTCTGTATGTTTCTACGCGAACTAGTCTCTCAGTTTTAAAGCTATCGAGCTGAAACTTTGTACAGAGTTTTCTTTTTACTGCAAACTGCTAATATGTCGGAACCGACTGGATCGGATAACTATATCTTTTAGCTGCCATAGGAACTATCGGTCGAAAAGTGGGTCTTTGTGAGAAAGACATTTTTGGTTTTAATGTTAACGTCTTCCAACTCTGCGATTATTAATATTATGTGCTTTCACACAGATCTAGAAGTTTTGGTCAAAATCGGATGACTATATCTTATAGCTGCCATAGGAACTATCGGTCGGAAAATGGGTTTTATGGGTTAAATTGTTGGTTTCAAAATTAAAACATTTGCAAAGGAATTATATAAAATTTGGGGCGGAACTCGGCCAATATATAACTTGACGAATAGTGAGGAAGCTTCCGCCTTCTCTTTTTTTATCTGAAATTTGACAAAGTTTTTTTACTCTATACAAGTCCGTTCAGAAATGGATTTTAGTGAAAACTTTTTCAAACTGCTCTTAAACACGATCATGGATATTTTTAAGCTAATCAAGTGGAAGGCTAACCGTTAAGACTTAATTATAAAATGGTAGCGTCAAGTATTTTTAAAGTAAGTAGGGGGCTAACTGGCGCTCATGAAAAACACAAACAATTTAAATTGCATCAAGAGCCGTCAAGAGCCGATCGCATGCCGAGGCTTATGCCAGAAGAGCAATCAAGTTTTTAGTCGCTGGCCAACGTTCGATGAAATAGGTCAGCGCTGGTTTATTTATTCTTTCTTCAGAAAATAGCTTTTACACATCCGTTCACCTTTAACTAGCCATGAAAAAGCTTCTCAAACTTTGCCGCTTGGATTCGGCGTTAACCTGTAGGTCCCTTTCTCTTGCTCGAAAAATTATAAGCACACACGCCAAGAGATTGAGAGACGTTCGGCTTGGCCCTTTAGCACTGTAAAGCCAATTTTACTTATCATACTGATAAATATCAATGGAGAAGCGATATCTAGAAAACAAAAAATTTTTTATTTAAGACTTTTTCAGACCTATTTTGTATGGCAGTTTACTATATAGATGTTCGATTTTAATTAAACTTGGTGGAATCATGGGAGAGCATAGAAAATTTATAAATTCAATATATAAACAAATTCAAAAAATTTATAAATGCAGCATTAAAAATGTTTTCCGCAATTAGGGATTTTTTGAAGAATACCCCTGATTCCTAATGGTTGTGAGTTATGATTATGCCATTTTAAAAAGCTTTTCGGTCCTGGAGGTCGACGATTTCGCTGGTCTCTCGTTGAAATAAAGATGGGAAAGCGTGGGAGAAATTTTCTATTAGAGAGCAATAGTCGGTGGCCGTGTGAATTGGTAGAATGATTGCCGTATACTTTAATCGGACTAAATTTGATTTAGTTATACTACATTTGAGTCCTTAAATTTTCTAACAAGCATTTTTAGGAAAAAAATTAAATATGGGGAATTGTGAAACAAAGCAAAACATTTTGGATCGGCCGTTACCGTAACCCCTATCTGTTTCGGTGTTGATCTTTGTTCCAAACCCTCCTGAAGCTTAATCATTGTTTTATCTTATAATATGAACAACCGCAATTTAATTCAATTATGTCAGTTTACAGCTCAGTAAAGACGAATCAAAAAGTAAAATCAGCTACATCAAACAAAACACTTTCCGGTTCTATCTCGGACTCGCCAAATTTTCCCCAAAAAATTTCAATCATATAGCACCTTCTGTCTCAACTGATATAATCTTCGACAATAAATTCGTTTTTTGGTCTTTTCACGGTTAGAGTTAAAATAAATTGCAAAAATAAATTGAAAATATGAAATATTGAAGGTTGGGACATCCTTGACCACTTTCTCTACTCCGCCAATGATTTATCCTTCCGCTCGTGTGTGCGTATGTGGCGATTTGTACGCAAGGTCCATTGTCAATTCGTTTGTTGTCCACATGGGGTGGTTTTATCATCATCATCCCATCCTCATCCGCTTCATCATGGCCATCAAAATCAAAGAAAAATGAGACGCACAGCTTTTCATGTTGATTGAAGGTTGTGATATTTGACAGATTCGATTGAAAATCCTTTGGGGAAGAAGACGAACTCGTTCGATTGAGTGACAGACTGACCAGTGAGTCCAGGACGAAACTTGATGGCTGTTTGCAGATTGTGACAGCGCCGCAAAAAAGGGTAAAGGAAAATAAATTGAAAGTGCCGCACAGGCAAAATTGACGAGCTGCCAACTGGAGTGCCGTTCGAGTTGGAGTTTTTGGGGTCCTGCCGCCACAATTTTGTCTGATTGAGCGAAAGGTGATTGAACTTATTTGCATAAAATGGCCAAGCGTAGACATTTGTTTGTCTGCTTTAATTTTTTTTTTTTTCGTTTTTCGTTCTTCGTTTTGCGTCTTGCGGCTTTCACAAAAATACCGAAAACGACATTTCCAAAAGACAATTGCCATGTTCTGTCTGCACCGGGGGGAGTGCGGGGCAGAGTAGCACATCTGTTTCGCACAAATTCTCATTCATTCATTCTCACAGACACAGACATGGCCAGGAAGAGGCGTTGGTGTTGGAGCTGTAGCTGGAGGTGAGTTTTTCCATTCCGTCAACAGAAAAGTTCAATCAGAAATTAAGAAAACAGGCGCCAGGCGCTGAAAAATGTCGCGAAAAAACTTGTTGGTTAGACAATGAAGGAAATTGGTTCGGGATGGGGGATGCAACCGGAACATTTCATCGCGTGTCGAAGACATATTTGAAGGCCCGCCAACACTTCAGACTTCCGTTGAGATGTGATGGTTTTGTCTTTCCGCTGTGCGGAAGGTTGAGAAGGCTTGGAAAAGAAATGAAAATAATAATTGAAGATGCGTCAAGGATATTAAGCTTTAAATGCTGAAATCGAAATGAAGCGAAGAAATTTATTGGATGAGCTATTCGTCTTGAAATTTTTACAAATTGGAAGCCAAAGAAATAATGAAAATTTTTGGTCTTTACTCTTTGTCAAAACTGTAGAAGTATCTTACTTCCATTCAGCTCTAATGATTGCTTAATCAGGTCTGATTTTAAAGGTCAAGTACTATTTTATATTGCATTTTAATATCTCGCAGAGGGTATTCTGGTCTGATGTGGGAGGGGTGATTCACTTATTTGCTCATAACTTGAGAACCGCTCATCCGATTTATCATTTTTTCGGCAAATTGATACATATTGCTAATGACTAACTATTACCACAAGAAAAAACACAATCTACCAAAAAATAAAAGAAAAAAATATTTTTCTCAATACAGGGGGGGGGGGGGGGGGGGCGAAAATAAAGAATAAACTTGATCTGCCTGCAAGTATAAAAAGCATTTGTCCCATACATGTCAAACCTCTATCTCTTACCATCTCTGAGATCTGTTTGTTCATACGGACGGACGGAACATTATAGTTCATAGCACAGAATTCACAATTTGACCTAAATGCAGCCACTCTTTCCACCCCCAACTTCCCACATACCCACCAGCTCCCCACCAGATCAACACAACATCCCCACCAAATCCCACCAGATACCCACCAGGTCCATACCAAATAACCACCAGATTTCCACCACATCACCACCTGATCCCCACCAGATCAGCACCAAATCCCCGCCAGATCCACAACTAATTTTCACCTGATTCCCACCAGATACCCACCACTTACACTAACACTATCCCACTCTATACACAACCCTCCTGCTGCTACTGTAATAATAAAAGCTGCTGATTTTGCAAATACAAAATTCAAAGACATCACCCAAAAGAAGCTGTCGCAAAGACAAAATTTTTCAAGACGTCCGTAAAAGAGCTTAGCTCTAATAAAAAGTTTAATTGTATTAAGCAGCAGCGAATTCAACAACTATCTCTCTCGCTCTCACCCATTTAGATTCCCATAAGAGCGAAATTGCTACCCAGTTATTAAAATATTTCCACAATAATTGATCAAAAAGCAAACAATCTGTCTCTATAACCGTCAATTCATTAGGGATTTCATCAGTAATTCAGCACTACAGATAAAACTCACACGTACTGAAATGTATGGCTTAAAAAGCTGATGTCATCAGACCAAGGCCTTAATGATAATGTTAATTTCAGCTAGCTGATTACAGATCTGACTCAGTTTGTAGAAGATTTAAAGATTATAAACTTATAAACACCGCAAAAAGATGTTAACTTTGAAAAAAACCAAATCAGGCTTAAATCAGGGCTGGATACCATCTAGAAATTTGAAAGTGTGGACTTTGGGGTTGGACCCGTTAAAACTTTAAGGGTTCAGGTTCGCGGAGCGGGTTTATAAGAAAAACATAAGCTCAGGCTTAAGTTTTTTCATCATTCAGAAAAGATTCGAATCACAACATGTATTTTGTATTTCGTTTAAAAAGCTTCGAGAGAGCAGTAACCAGCATTTAAAATCCCAAAACGCTTGTCGAGATACTATTACATTGGGAAAATAAAAAAAGGGAATAAGAGCGTTGCAGTCGATTGGCCAGACTTCGAAATACCTTGTGCAATTTTTAAGATATCGAGTTCAAATTTCAAACTAACATCCCTGAAATTTTCATCAAGATCGGATACTAAATAAGCGAGTTAAAAAATGTTGCTTACCTTTCGGAAGGCCCCCCTGAGGAACTCAGCAACGCTATTAATCATTGCTTTACATAAGTGAATTAGTGAATAAAAAAATATAGACAATTTTTTGATCCGGAGAACGCTACATCAAGTCGAATAGACCAAATTCATTATTCATAGGCCCTCTAAAAGGCTTTAAAAAGTGCCTAATCTATCAATTCTGGAAGGTAGTCTCACCTTCTACGTACATAAATGTACGAGATTTGTATTTCACCTTTTTCGACTTGACCAAATCTTAATATGGATTGGGTTTCTAAGCTCCTTCTTAAACTAACATTACCAGCGATTCTTTACTATAAAATTGTGTTCTTCGGTCATAATTTTTACAAAGCTATATTAGTTCTTAAGAAATTGAGCCGAACCGGTTTTTATGGGGTTCGCAGTCCCAAAGCAGATCAAAGTGCCTAATTATTGATTTTTATAAAAAAAATGGGCATTGTTATACACTGATAGAAAAATCAAGAATTTTCGTACTTAAATCAAAAATTTTCTGTTTCATCAATAAGCCAGAAAATTCTTGATTTAAGTACGATCTTAATTGAATTGAAGGTAGCCACATAGATAACATAATTTTTTTACTTACTTTACTAGGACTTGAACTCGGGACCCCAAGACTGACATCAGCGAAACCTCTCGTCCAAATCATACTTAAGAATATACGCTGTTTGTATTTGTACGCATCTAACAACGACAAACTGCTCTCGCTTCCAAGAGCAAAATTCTTTAAAATTTATTTTTGAATTACAAACGGTCAATTTCAAATTTAAGAACGATTCGTGCTTAAAGTTAGAATTTTCAAGAGTTAATCGTTCTTTCAAAATTCTTGACCGAAACAAAGTAAAATTAAGAGCGTTTTTTTAAGACCGAATAGCTCTGTTGTTTTTTTTTTTTGAGTGTATCAAATAGGATTGTGTATTAATTTTAGCAAATAGCCGCTTACCGCTAGCATAGCCGTAAGTATACTGGCCGATGGATATTTGCACTCTCTTTCAATCATTGTTTAGGGGAGAATGGGGGGTTCTGAGCCGCTGGGGTTGTGAGCCACTCGAATATTGGCCACAAAAAAATAAATTTAAACTTTTTGTCTATGTCTATGTGTCTCCTTCTTGTTACCTAACTTTTGGCAAGCAACCTATCAGTCTACACCTTCTTTAAGTTCGTGAACCAGAACTCGACTTTTTTCAAAAAAAAAAGTTTTTTTTTCATTTTTGACTTGTGAATATTATACAAAATTTTTTTCGTAATGACAAATGTAAGTATGAGGGAAATATCTTTGGTCAATTGCCTTTTTTGATAGAAATATGTTTTTTTTGTAAACAATTTCTTTTGGTTATGTGACGTCACCAAAAAAAGTGAGATATGGGGGGGTTGTGAGCCACTTTGAAAAAAAGTCGGTTTTGACTTTCAAAGAGAATATTGCAATGACGCGCAATAAAACAGAGGAAAAACTCTCCAAAGAAGTAAAAAAACATTGAAAAAGCAAACAAAAGAACAGCCACAAGCAAAAAGTGCTCGTATATAAAAAAAACAAGCCTGATGCCGTCAATCAATTTTCACTCTTCATTGATATTTCTTAATTCAGAATATGAGAAAAATTGTTCGTTTTTTTTAATATAATAAAGAATTTTGAACTTTTAGATGGGTGGCTCACAACCCCACAAATTTCCCAAATGTCAAAAATCACTTTTTTCAATATGAAAAAAAAAATTAATGTTAAAAGGATTGGCTACTTTTACCAATACGAAATTTACAGACGAAAATATTTATTGATGTGAAACATCTTTAATTTCGGTACGGACGATTTTAGTAGGAGTAAAATTTGATTTGAGCGTCACGTGACGCTGACGTCATTCATATTTTGTGTTGTTGTTTTGTGGAGTTTTCGGCAAACACACACAGCCATAAGAGGACTGGCAGATGGGGAAAGTAAAGAGGTAGGATAGATGCTGAAAAGGGGCAACTGGGTGGGTTCTGGAAAGATCTGGGTGGGATCTTGTGGTATTTGTGGCTGGGATCTGGTTAGAATTTGGCTGGGATCTGGGAATCGGGGGATCTGGAACGTTGGGCGGGTGGGATCTGGTCGGGATCTGGGGGATCTGGGATCTGGGAGTGATCTGGGTGGAGTCTGGGGGGATACGGGATTGGATCTGGGCAGGGTTGGATCAGCGTAGAATCTGAATGGGATCTAGTCGGGATGTAAATGAGATCAAGCTTGGTTGGATGTGGGTGGGATCTGGATTTTTTGGATTTCTACTCCCCGTTAATTTTCTTCTTTCGAAAGAGTGCCCTTGCTGCTTAATATACCATTGAGAGAGCTTGTGATTTGAAAATAAGCTCTTAGACTAAGCATCATGTTTCACATCAAAGACTCGTGAGTGCTAGCTACACTCACACCTTTTTTAATAAACTAGTGATAAGGAAAGTTTTGTGCATCTTTTACCTAAAATACAAAATTTACAGAACAAAAAATATTGATTTTTGGCGAAGTTATGTTCGCAAAACAAAACTATGATCACAACCCCCCACTCTCCCCTACAATATTATTGCCTACATTTCTTTTTATCAATCTATCTACCTACAAATCTGCCAATCTTACATAAATTTCCCAACTGGCAAATGCCACAAATTCAATTTACGATTAACAATCAATTTTTCGGTTTTTTTGTATCGAACGATCGCAGGTTGACTCTTTTGGCCCCCATTCGTTAGGCTCACCTACTCCTCCCCCACCAGCACCAAGGAACGACATTCACTAGCATATTTCATTTTGTTTATTTGCCGTGGCAACTTCTTGACATAGCGGGAGAGTTTTGAGTTCCCATGAGGGGCAAGAAAAAACGAAAAAAAAACTTGCTTGTCTGCGGAAATTGAAATTTGCTTACAAAGTGAAGGCGGATCGATTGCAGGCAGTGATCAAAGTCTCTCTCACACACCACACCACACACACACACTGGAGGAGATGCTTGGTTATCTTTCTTCCACTGACAGCTTCAGGTTTGGGCTTCGAGCCTACTCCACTCCAGGCGGAGACTTGGTGCAAGTTGTATTGTTGGCATTATTATCGTCACATGTCGCTCACTAATTGATTTTTCTTGTCGCCTGCCTCGTCGTCGATCTGAATGATTGCAAATTTTGTGCATACACATGACACTTACCCCATGGAACGACCAAATGTGTCAAGTTGGTTGCATTAATAAATTGTACTTCGATCAAGAGTCGCCTCTCGCTCTCCGTGTGTCTTGTTCCTATTGACATTTTGTCACTTAATTTGTTGTTTGCCGCTGCCGCCTCAACTGGGGGCCACAATTTGCTTGGCTGATCGTAGATAGGGTCGAAACTTTAATTGGACTTAACGGAAACTGGAAAGGCCTTTGCATGCCATGTTGCCAGCTGCTTGACGATCGGATTGCCATTGCAATTGCACTCGCCAGAGATTGTGGACAAACTGATGCTGAGTGGAGAGATTACTGGATGACAAGAGTGCCCCAACAGATCGTGAGAAAGCCGCTAGCCTTTCAGCAAGTTTCCTTCTCCTCCACAGTGAACTATGATGGATTTGGCTGAACAAAGTAATCTAAACTCTTTCGTCTTGTGAAACACCTGCGTCATTATTTTACGTTATTGTCGCGCAAATATATCATTGATAGCCGAGATGCCATCAACGACATCGATTCCACTCATATGCCCCCAGACAAGCGCGCACACACACACACACACACAGCCCGTTGAGTGGTGCTCCACGTTGCCGTCGTCGTCAATGTTGCACATTTCTCAGATGTCACGAAAACTCCTTGCAGGCGACCGTTGGCCTGGCCAGCACGGGGCATAGAAACAGAGGAGCAGGAGGAGCAGGGACTGGGACAGGTCTGGTGACTTATGTTTGGCTGCCGCTGCAGCCGGCACATCCATCATCTATCAAAGATGAATTCATCTACGTCAAAGCGCTGGGCATGTGCTTTGAATGTGGGCAACAACATTTATGAATAAATTGCACGTACGACAAGCGGGCAAACACCTTGTAGAGTGGCTGGATAGTGCAGGCGAACAGAGAACTAGTTCACCACAAGTTGAAGATAGAAAGATGTTAAAATAAGTGAAGCTTAAACCCTAGATTCTCAGACAGTTGGTACTTGTTGTCTGTATTCGTATGAATTCCCCAAATGCTAACGTAATACACTAATACTTCATTCAATAACTTTTAAAGAAAGAATCCTTTATTTTGAAAACGTTCTGAATACAAAACTTGGCTTGGAATATCACCATATACATGTTTTACACTGAAAGTGTGTTATATTTAGAAAATTTCAATCTGAAGTCTTCTTGTTGAAAAATTCATTTGTTTGTGGACTTTGAAATTATTTGAAAATACCTGCCAATTGTACAAATAGGTATTTTAGCGTTAAGGCTTTTTAAAAGAGAGAGACGATGGTCACACTCTACATTGTCCTCTCCCTCTGCACAGTGGCCGGAATGTCCAAAATTGTTGCATAAACTAGACCGACCCAGTTAGAGGGCTGTAACATTGAAAAATAATAATGGCATAAATAAGAAACGAGCAAAATTTTGGACCGGTCCGCCCGCCGCCCACTAGTCCGGCCCATACAACTCTGTCCCTATGAGCGCACAGATCTCAGAGATGGTAAGAGATAGAGGTTTGACATGTAAGGAACATAGACTTTATACTCACAGGCAGACTCAATTTATTTTCAATTTTTGCCACGCCCCTCCCGCCCCCACATATCTTCCACAATTTTGAAGATATATGGTTCGGACTCTTGCACATATTTAGTAATCAACATTACTTATCAACCTGCCAAAGGAATGGTAAAGATCGGACAATCGATAGTAAAGTTATACGCAAAAGAAATTTCAATAACGCAGCGCTGCAGCTCCGTTGCGTTCTGGTGTTGCTGCAGCAACAAAATACACTCTAAGCAATCTCCGTCGTAGGTACAGAGCATATTGCAGTCCGAGCTCGATTTTCTTAATGATTTTTTTTTTGCAAAATTAAGCCAAAATGATAAAATACACTGTTTCCGTCTGCAACAATATCAAATATTTTAAAAACGAGCAAAAACGAGCAAAATGTATTTAATTACACCAAGTCATATACATTTTACTGGAAACAATTGCATCTTTAGTTGCGAGAAGCAACGAGAAGCTGCCCACTTTCACTCCACGGAACAAGGGACATTTAGGTAAGATTCGCCTAAAAAATACCACAGCAACATCACATAAAAACAAAGGCACAACATAAAAAAGCACCGAACTTTTTTTATTTTCTTGTAATTTACATGCTTTTGAAACATTTTGACATTTCAAAACATAAATTGCTCTATACATTTATAGCTGTTTTTAATTTTAAAAGAACAGGTCGTGCCGTGGCACCGGAGCAATAAAATTTTGATTGAAAAATTATTTTTTAGGCCGTGCCAAAATTCCGGGATGCACAAAAATGTTTTGAACCAGCAATTAGAGTTCATGGTTCTATACTTTTCAGAGGAATTAAGCTTTTTTCCTATACTCCAACATTTACTTTTTGACTTTATGACAACATTTTGGCAATTCCGGCCAGTGTGCTCTGGTGAAGAGTGACAGACAGACGAGACAGTGAGACGAACGAAGATACTCTCCACTATATATAATGGACAGAAAACCCATATCGACATTATAAATAGTTTACTGTGTGTAAATAGAAACTCCTAAAAAAAAACCAAAACCGAAAAACACCCTTTAACATGTTTTTGGTTAAGCACGGTACGGAGTACTCCAAACTGTTTGGGCGCACAAAAAAGTCATTTATTACGCGTGTGGAACCTAAAAACAAATTAGTGTGCTAAAATAGACAACAAAATGCCGAATACGCCAACAAATGACAAATTTGGGATTTTTAAATTAATCTAACACGGTAATCCAGATGCGATGTGTTTATAAAAATTGAGAATATTATCAATAAAAAATGCAGAATAGGAAATACGGATAGTTAAGGGTGTAGCCAGGGGGCACCTCTCCAGCACAAATCGTGTTGGAAGAGAGATGAGGATGCCAGAAGCAACCATCAATGTCTCAGTTGCCTTATTTTCGGCAAGGGGGAAATATGGGAAGATTTACCAGCGCTATGAGTATTCTGATAATGCGAAGACAGATTGGAAGATCTAATGTACTTCACACAGAATGGCATGTTCAATAGATACGTTAAAGTCACGGTACCCTGTATGCACTGAAAAGTGCTTACCGGAGACCGGAGTCTCCAAGATAGCCATTTGAAAAGCAAACTTTCGGACTTGACAATTCCATATGATATAGAGCGTCGAGACTCAATTTAAAACTCAGCAAGCCCCAGGTTTGGTTCAAAGGGTAAGGACTGGGGTCGTCATAGTTGTCACGCCCGTTATGACGAGGGACGTCATCGTGCCCCTTTCGGGACGAAGGTTACCACAACAGTTCGAGACATATCTTCCATATGAGCGTCAAAAGTTTTATTTGCCTCTTTGAGTTGACGCCAAAACGAAACATGCTCTAGCCGCAATACGAATCTGGTGACGTGGAAACAAACAAGACTAATCAAAAATATAGCAGGGGGCGCGAAGTATAAAAATTTTCTATAAAATTAAAAATCTTTTACTGTGACTTTATCCCGGACATGATTGTTGCAGATCTTTGTCGGCTGCTGCTGGAGGCTCTCCATCTCAACTGCAGCACAAATCTATTTATTGGTGAGGTTCCAAATACTTATCTTGCCTCTACGGTATTAATCATCGCAATTTCACCCTTCTTTTCTGACATTTTCATGCTTCTGAGCGTCAAAATAAATAAATTTAATTACTTTGGGCGCCCAAAAAAGGCTCGAACAGCTGGTAATACAATTCACAAATTCAGAGTTCGACGTTCGAGTTCGATGTTCGTGTGGATTGACATTTCGTTTCTCTGCGTACACACCGTAAAAGGTTTGACGTCAAATTGTTTGCGTGTGGTTTTACAACGTTTTTTTTATATGGAGTTTTTCGTTTGCGAGTTCTTGAGTACTGCGTACCGTGCTTTATACTGAAAGAATGAATCAATCTATGTTTCAAAGAGATTTTTTTATTTGATTGGGATCGAAAAACAAAGCGAACTCATCTGAAAAAATGATAAGAAAATGTAAGTGAGCAACTAAAACAAAACAAAAACTGAGCAAAGTAGAAAGTAAATGCACTAAATAAAGTTGATTACTTTGTTCATTACAATGAGCAGCTTTACCCAACACTTATAGATAGATTTATGACTTAGCCTCCATTGCGAAACGGTCACACTGCATTATCAGCTCTGATTTGCTTCCATTTAAATTTGGTTAATTTTTTTTTTTTTTTTAATATTCAGGGATCTTTGGAGGATGTATGGAAGGAAAGAATTTACATTACATACATTTATATTACATTCTTCGATTTGAGGAATACATTTCTGATTTTAGCATGTTTTGCTTGCATTTACAAACATCTTAAGTCAGAACTAGTTCCCCAAATTGAACCCTTCCTACCAGTACTGAGACGCTGGAGCTGGTTTTTGTTTTTGCTTTCTTACCAAGACAGGGAGCCAGTGCACCAGCAACAGCAGCATCTTCGTCGTCCGCGTCACCATGTCAACCCACTTCTTGGTCGGCCTAGTGCCAAATAGTGGCTGCCGCTGGCAGGAAATTTCAAATTTATTATCGCATTTGCCATTATTTATGATTTGTGCAACATCTCGTCGTATATCAAAGTCAATGGTGTGACATAAACTATCGATGGCTATCTTTCAAGACCCATACCCGAAGAGTGTGAAATTCACGGAAATGGCTCATCATCAGCATTAATCTTTCCCCGGCGAAATTCAATTAAACAAACGGGAGTGAAAAAAGCGCAAACTATTTCTGTGAACTTCCTCGGCACGGCACTTCCAATCGAAATCGGGCAATTATTGGGACATCGAAGTCAGAACAAACATCAAAGTGCCTTCAATTGCAATGGCTGGAACGACTTGAGCGCTGAAATATACTGGTGCATTATACGAAACTCCTCGCACTCTCCCCACACACAGATGCAGCTTGTGCCGGGAAAAATCTCTCACATAATCATAAAATGACTTGGGCCAAAGGAAATTCCAGCGACAGATTTATGCACTCGAGAAAGCTTTTGCGTCGTTGCATGTGGCCCTTGCTGCGAATCCTGCCACTGCCTCTGCCGCTGACTAGGACTACAGTCCTGGAGCTAGATGGGGTCTGGCTGAGTCTTGGGCCATTTCGTCGCAGAAAATGTGACGGCGGCGCAATCGCTTGGATTTAGTTGCAATTATTTTTAATGTTGTTTACTTAACTCTTTAATAACTTTCTTAATTTGTTATTAACTCAATTATTAATAACTGTTTCAGAAAACTTTTCGTCCCAAATCGAACCAAAGAATTAGTTTGAAGTTTATCGTGAAGAGTCAAAAAAATATTTTTTAAATTTGTGTCCCCCGTAGAGCCCAGAAATAGATTCTTACATACATAGGCTTTAAATCTACGTTTTGCTACTTTGCCTTTTCCCCGTTAGAACTTTGCTGCTGGGCTTACCTCCAATTCCCACCCACTTTCCATTCACTTCCCAACCACTAACCAACTCATTTCACCCACTTCCCACCCATATACCACCCATTTCCCACCCGCTTTCCACATACTTTCCACAATCCTAATCGCTTTCCGCACACATCCCAACCATATTCCATCCAACTTCCAACCACTTTCCACCCACTTCCCTCCAACTTCCCACCCACTTCCCACCAACATCCCACCCACATCCCCATATCCCACCCACTTGGCACCCACATCCCACTAACATCCCATCCACTTCCCATTCACTTCCCACCCATTTCCCCCACTTCCCATTCACTACCCACCCACTTCCCCACTTCTAGTGTGCATTTCGACGGTATTTCTACATCGGAAATTCAAACCATAAATGAAATCGAATTTTATCTCCACAAACCGCGTTTCCAGTCAATCGGGTGAAAAATGGTTTTTTGCAAACAGAGTTTTCTCGGAATTTTCCGACCGTTGTGTCAAATTTTCCAACACCGGAAAATCACATGTCAATTTATTTCACTTATTTTTTTTGCAAGCCGAGTTTTAGGCCAATCGGATAAAAAATAGTTTTTTGCGTGCAGAATTTTCCGGCCATTTTTCCCGTGGGCAGATTTTCCGGAAAATTGGTACGCAGTTATTGTTGAATTTTTATATAGATCTTTAAAAATGGGTTTGAATCGGATCGGATAATAAACAAAAAAGTTTCATACAACAGTTTTCCGTCAATTTTCCGACTTTATGGATAGATTTTCCAAAATTTTAAAGACACGATTTTATTATGTGTAACTTTGAAAATGAGTTTGGAGCTAATCGCTGGCGACTAAACTTTCGCCCAAACCGCCACTTTCCACCCAGGGGGGCTGAATTTTCCGGAAGATTGGTATGCAGTTTTTGTTGAATTTTCATATAGATCTTACAAAATGAGTTTGAACTTGATCGGATGAAAAACAAATTTTCCGGGAGTCCGGTCTTACTGTGAAACCACCAACTTCCTTTCTTCAATGGTTTAGGCTGTGGGGGCGGTCACCAGTCAGTCAGTCAGGTTGAACTCTTTTTATATATTTATAAGATAAACTGCAAAACAAGGTTGACACTAAGAATATTAAATTAAATGTGAAAGGATCAAATTGATATGCAAAACATCACGATATGATTTGGTAAGAGAACCGTTCTTTGCTCTCAGGAATCATCGCTTGCCGCATGGACCAGGTTGGAGAAGCTATTCACTGACGGATGGTAGTGTGGATTTTTTATCGAAATTGACTGAGTATCGTCAAAGATTTGGTGACTGGTTAGTTCATTGGCCTGGGTAAGTTGCATGAATGACCTGCAGAAACAACACGAACTTAACATTCTAAATGACGTTTTGCGGGACGATAACTGAATATTTAAGACATGATCGCTTTCTTATCGGAAGTGAGGAGAAAAATACAATTGGAAGTGTTGGGCGAAAGTCAGCTTACACTTCTAACTTGGCTTATAGTAAACCCAGCGAAGGAATGAGCGGATGAAATTTACCACCTATGATCAGGACAATACAACTTCTGGTAAGGAATAGCGCCAAAGAGTGTCATGGTGCTTGGTGGTTTGACGAGTGCAATAACCCTAGTTTTAAATCTGTAGTTGTGTATTTTGAGTTAATTGTTTTTTTAGGTTAATCCTGCAAACGGTGAAATGAGCAAGGACCTACGGCTATTCAAATGGACGACCTGGGTGCCACAAAATATGCAAGTGATGATCGAACCGAAATCAATTTCTAAACGGGGGTGCCAGAAACCGAGATTTTGCCGACGGTTGGTTTGTAATTCGAAAAATTAAGGGGGACAAGAGTTAATGATGTTCATCTAAAAACAGGGCTGAACCGACAAAAATTCCAAGTGGGTTAATTTATGATTAATGAAATTTTTATTGTGTTATATGTTATATGATGCATTTTTAAATAATAATTAATTTTAAGTGCAAAATTTAAAAATTGTTGAGCAAAAGAGGAAGTCAGTTCCATCTCTTAATACGCTTCGTTATTCTTAAAATGCGCCTACGAAAAGAGTTTGCAAAATTTAAAAAAATTAGAGTTTGAACAAAAATTTGGCATAATAATTGGCTGGTTGGAATTACCTGAAAATGTCAAAAATACTCAATATTTACCAATTACTAATTTATAGCAACAAACAAAGAATATGAAAAAACAACCAATAAAATCTTGCAGAATATTTGATCATATTTATCTTTAGTTTTAGATTACTTGTAACCCGCCGCATTTTGGTTTATTTGTTTTTGCAAGCAGGTTAAAGTCTAAAACCAAGAAAATATTTTGAAAATTGTCCACATTTGTTTGGGTTTTGGACACATCTGGACAATCTTTATTTTCAGAGTGCGGACATCAAAAGGGTCCTCAAAATTTAATTAACTCAAATTTAAATTAAAAAAAAAAATTTTTTAAAAATTTTCCAAAGGAAGAGGTAAAGAGTGAGACAAAACTGACACCCACAGCAGCACCCACACCTCCTTCTTTTTTCGATGCTGTGGCTAGATTTTGTGACCAATTACAACTTTCCTTGTGTTGGTCTCGAGCTCTGGAACTCGAAGACTGGACAGCTTGTGTTGGTGAACAAGAGAGCTCACTCTAGATTACAGCCGTTTTGTTTGCATATTAGCCCAGCAAACATTTTTAATCGCCGAAGAGTCGCAAGAGTTTAATATAATCGCTTGCGATATCGCATTCTCATCGTTTTCTTGTTCTTTGGTTAAAAGGAGGCCTCTTCAGCGAACCTTCAATCAGAAAGAGGCATATAGAGTTTCTCGAATCACAGAGAGAGAGAAAGACAGCTATAGTCTCTATAGTAAGATTGGTACTACAACTAATTATACGCTTTTGACATTTTAAAAAATATCTTTGATAAGTGATTGTTTTAGTGACATTTTTAATTGAAAATCGTAGAACTTTTTAGCACACTACTTATGATTAACAAATATCAAATTGTTGATCTGAAAAAACATCACTTTGATATGTTCTAAATGTAAAATTGATATATTCAAACATTTCATCTGGGTACTTTTCAGATGTAGCCCGATTTGATAATAAATATGGTGATCTATTTTCCATGTGGTGACGGTAATGAGCAGCACTTCACACACTTTATGGCTTTTTTGTCACTTTGTGTGGCTTTTAAATTAATTTGATAAAATTTTGGTCGGTATAGACTATGTTGTAGTCGTTCTACCTAATTAATTGACGTCCAAATCATATGAACTTAAGAATATACGCTGTTTGTATTCGTATCGCGTTTCTTTTCTCTCTCTGGAGAGCGTGTCGAACGCTAGTCTCTCTAAGTTTGCTTCCCCTCACTCCCCTTGCCAATAAGAACGAGTTTAGCATGATTCCAAGATCAAAATTCTTCAAAATTCACTAACGAAATGCTTTTTTCGAAGAGCGTTCGTACTAAAATTAATTGTTCTAGTGTATGGAATCACCAACTTCTTATTCTACTTTTAGTCATCCCATCTCACTTTGTGCTAAATCTCAGCTTAATAGCTTCAAAACTGAATGACTAGTTCGAGAAAAAACAGACAGTCGGACGGACTAAGCTCTTTCCAAATCTGTACTTATTATACACAATATTTAGCATCGTATGGCTACTTTAAGTACCCAGAGAGAGATGAAAAAATTAATTTTGGGAATAGGCCTGATATTTTTCTGTGTGGATATTTCTCAGTTCATGAAACTAAAAGCATCTCGGTCACACCCGAAAATATTATTTGAAGTGGGTAATGATGAGCTTACTCATAAAATGTGCGAATTCATAAATAATCTTATAAAATTACCACACGCACCAAATATTTAGCTCCCACCCCTCCTGACCAGACTTTTTCTTGTCAATTATGGGCAAGAACAAGGCGGATAGACATAAGTCGATCTAGTCGAGAAAAAAAACTAATCAAATGTCGCAGATGAGTCCCCGTCTGCTAACTGCAGAGGCGGAGAGTGCGAAAGTCTACGTGGGCTGCTCCTGGAGTATGAAACATTCATTTGACGCCTGCGACATGACACGTCAGTAAGCCACCACCAGGCCAGGAGTAGCCTGGCCATAAGTATTATTGTATATTGGTGTGCGTGACGTTGCACCACGAATGGAATTTGTGATGGAAGCGCGTCGAGCATAACAAGGGAACATGAAGGAATTGGAGCAACTGACGCCTGATGCTTGCATTGGAATCACATCACATCAGGGCAAGGCATGGAGGAGTAACATTTGGCCAAGGCAATTCACACGTACCGCTCATATATAGCACACATAGCATGCATACAGAACCCCTCCACCCCTCCATCACATTAGACTGATAACTGAGAGAGGCAACCACTCAGGATGCCGAAAACAATGAAGTTCGTTTGGTAGGACCACGATGAGGTGGCTAAAGTGAAAATGAAGTGGAAGCGGAATTCTCAAAATAAAACTAAAAAAACTATGCGTATTCACTAGCCCACTTACTTGGATCCTTAGGTAAATATTTGTTATTAAAAATTCAAGCCGGCCATATGGAAATTCGGTACAACCCTTCTAAAAAAATATATTTAAATTATTTTAATATGAATTCTTAGCTTGGTTCTAAACTTTATAGACCGGCTTCGTATGGATTATCGATTGCATTCTAGGAATAGTACTCTTCTGTTCGCTCCAGCTGGAGGGTGATGATGATGATGAAATCATGTCAATATCCACATGCCTGGGCGCGGGCACGTCTCTGGAGCGTAAATTCCATGCCAAATGCTAATGGGACGCGGCCGCCAACTGACGCAAGCTGAGATTTCATTTTTGTTTCTCCAGTTGATGTGAAGGGCTCCACTGGCCATTAGCACGTGCACGCATTCACAAAGATTGGTACCGATGGCGGCAGCACATAATTTGAGCAAATTACCGCCAACGCTTTGCCATATTTTTCATGGGCAATGATGCTGCCGCTCGGAGGTCTCTTGACTTTGCCTCTATTTATGGCACTGAGTTGGGCTGTGCAGGGCTGGGCTGCGCTGGGCAGGACAGGTGCGAAACAAGCAGGACAAACGTTTATCAACCACCAGCTTCCCTGGGTCTGGCTTCAGGCGCACGAACTGCACAAATCATTTCCGAATTGCACAAGAAAAAGTTTCGTCTCGCTGTGGAGCAGCTTGATCAGGACATAAGCTGCTGCGGTCATAACTTTCGCTTGTTTATGTTTGTGGGATGTGATGCAACCAAGACCGAGTAGAACCTTGCAGCTCTCTTCAACCATTTTGAATGAAGTTGCCCGGGAAAGTCCTTTACTTAAAGGAAATAAAATAGACTGGATGGTTGTATTAAAAAATGTTGAAAAATAACAGTTCGATCCCTCGGAGTCTGGTACAATGTTTTCAAACGTAATATTGAACTACACACAGAGAAAACCTAGAAACTTTGTACTTTAATCAAGTACAAACGGTTGCATGTGTCACGGAAATCTCTTTCAACCAAATTCCAACCCAAAACCAATTCTCTTCTTTCCTCTCTTTCGGTTGGTTTCAAATCTCTCGTGTTTTGTTAGAAGATTCAGCAAAATTGAACAACCAAACAATTTTGATAGGCAAAATTAATTCTGGAAACGTAAACAACATTATTTTTCTGGATAGGTTGCATCAAATGAATTAAATATTTAAATTTGTTGTAAAAATTAAAATTCGAATGTGACCGTATCAAAAAATCAACGCTCCACTCAACCTTAGCTGGCGCCATCTAACAAGCACTAAGGGTTGCCAAGTTATATATATATTTAGAAATTTTGCATTTTTTATTGCGGATTATGGCTTAAAATTTGAATTGTAACTTAAAAATGTATAAAGCATATAACGCAATCAAAAAACCCCAATTAAACTTCAAATTAACTCACAAGTAGAAAATGGGAAATTTTTTTTGGGGGAAATGTTACCGTGCGAATTCAGAAAAATGGAACTTTATAATGCACACAAGCCCTATAAGTTTGAGGCTCTAACTAGATATTAAAAATAGAAAATGAAATCTGTCGATGGATTTGTCAAGCGTTTTGCAAACTAACCGCGCTCAAAATCTCTGGAAATTATCAGTACACCCCCCAATAATACGTTAAGTACGAAAAAAATTAATTCAAGCACGATTTGTTAAATCCGAAATACTTGCTTAAAGACTGTTTCGGTAAATATTATAAATGCACAATATTCTTCATTGCACTTTAATCAATTCCAATAAATTTTTGAAACAAAATAACAGTTTATTAAATTAGTACAAAAATTTTTTTTGCATGAAGCCCATTAAATTCAAAACCAATTTGATCTTAAAGCACGGTACGGAGTACTAAAAAAAGCGCTCGCAATCAAAAAACTCGATATAAAAAAATCATTGTAAAACCACACTCAAAAGGTTTGACGTCAAACGTTTTACGGTGTGTACGCAGAGAAACGAAAAGTTGATCCACACGAACATCGAACTCAAACGTCGAACTCTGAATTTGTGGATGGTATGGAAAGCTGTTCGAGCCTTTTTTAGGCGCCCAAAGTAATTAAATTTATTTATTTTGATGTTCAGAAGCAAAAAAGTCCGAAAAGAAGGGTGAGCGTAAAAATCATTTGAAGAGCTTTCATGAGGAAGAATAAAAAACGATAAACAGAGGCAAAGTTAAGTATTTGGGACCTCATCAATAAAAATAATTTTGATGCAGTTGACATGAAGAAAAGATCTGCACAAGCATTAAAAGCAAGAACAGTAATTCTAAGTTTTATGAAATAAAGAACAATTAAATAATGTTATATTTATAAGGCTGTAATTATACTTTCAATTTTTAGAAACATTTTTAGTCACAATTTTTCGTCTATGGGCAAAAGTCATTGGTGTAAGCGAGTCAGAATATGCTTGAATTCGGTGCAGAATATTGTTGAAGAGGTTGGAAAGATACACAACAGCAAATTTGGCCTATGAACAGAAAATTGCTACAATAATTGTCTCTAAAAATCTGTAAGTGTCATTACAGCCTAAGAAAATTTATTACATTTTTGATTGATCTTGCACGCCACCAGATTCGTATTGCGTCTGGAGGGGGTGTTTCGTTGTGGCGCCAAGTGCTGTTCCAACAATTCAATGAGGTAAATTAAAATGATAGCGCTCATAAAGAAGTTTGGAAAGATTTGTCTCGAATTATTGTGGGAAAGTACGGCCTGAAAGGGGCATGATCACGAGGGACATCAAAAGTGGCCTGACAGAAGAGGACTGACGGACCCCAGTCCTTACCCCTGAACCAAGCATGCGGCTTGCTGAGTCTTAAATTGAGCCTCGACGTGGAGTTCTGTATCAACCGGGTGGGATCAGGTCACGTACGACAGTTTGCTTTTCAAATGACTCATTGTGGAAGACTTTTCAGTGTGTACAGGGTAACGTGAATTTAACTTACCATTTATTTTTTTCTTTTAAAAATTTTTCAACCCCACATACTAATTTGTGAATAGCCCAGGACAATCACTTTTTGTGCCCAGACATTTTGGAGTACTCCGTACCGTGCTTAAAAAAAAACAAAAAGGTACACAAATGCCAGGGAAATGAATAAACCAAAGACCAAATATTGAATTACTGTACAATACAATATTACTGCAAAGTATTGTTATATATTGAAACTAGCAAATAAACCGACACGCTTCCCTGCGCCTT
The DNA here is from genome assembly GCA_018904235.1 of Lordiphosa stackelbergi. Classification (NCBI taxonomy): domain Eukaryota; kingdom Metazoa; phylum Arthropoda; class Insecta; order Diptera; family Drosophilidae; genus Lordiphosa; species Lordiphosa stackelbergi. The sequence goes on along the minus strand of JAEIFU010001733.1, from coordinate 12,739 downwards.
CAACAGTATAGAACCAAACAATATTAGATATAATAATACACCGTAGAATCCAAAAATCGAACTTTGCTGATGGGTTTTCCCTCCAACTCCCACCCCCATCCCACCCACTCTACACCCAATTCCACTCCACCTACTCTTCCCCAGATCCCACTCATTCCCAACCACTTTCGGCCACGTCCGCCACATCCCATCCACTTCCACCCATCCCACCACTTCCCACCCACATCCCTTCCACTTCCCACCCACATCCGTCCCACTACCCGACCACATCCCATCCACTTACCATCTGACACCCACACCCCCCTCCCACTTCCTCCACATTCCACCCACTTCCACAACCACCCCCCACCCATTTTCCACCCACTTCCCATCTCTGGATACCACCTGCATCCCACCCACATTTCTCCGTTTCCGGCCACATTCCACCCACTTCACAACCACTTACCACCCACTTTCTACCCACTTCCAAATTAACTAACCACCCACTTCCCACCCACATCCCACCCATATCCCACTCACTTCCCAGTGGACATACCGACGTTATTTGCAACATCAGAAAATGAAAAACACAAATGAAATCCCATTTTGACCTTACAAACCGAGCTTCAAGTTAATCGGATGAAAAATAATTATTTCGCATGTAGAATTTTCCGGGCATTTTCAAGCCTGGGGGCGGATTTTCCGACTTTAAAATCTCATATTATTTATTTTGGTATTTTGTCCTTACAAACCGAGTTTCAAGTCAATAGGATAAAAATAGTTATCTTGCATGTAGAATTTTCTGCGAATTTTCCGACCGTCAGAACAAATTTTCCAACTTCAAAAAAAATCACATTTCAAACTATTTCGTATTCTATCCTTACAAACCGAATTTCAAGCCAATCGGATGAAAAATATTTTTTTGTTTGCAGCATTATCCGGCCATTTTCCTCGTGGGCGGATTTTCGAAAATCGGTACTCGTGAACTAGTTTACAAACCAAGTTTCAAGTCAATCGGATGAAAAATAACAAACTTTTTCGACGCTTTTCCGACTTTTCCGGGTGGAGTTTTCCAAATCCCCCGCATCTTTCACCACTAACAGAAACCCAAGAGCTGTGCTATTGCCATATTTAATTTTTACGTTTATGATATTGATCAGTCAGTGAATCAGGACCCTCTCTTTATATTTATAGAGATAACCGAACTTGAGAAGACAAGTGGTCTCATTTATGTACGCATTGTTCAAGATTTTATTGGGTATATTTTAAGGAAGATTTTATACAAGTAATATCTTATATATTGTCTTATCTTAATACCAAATGCGTTGAAACGGCTTATCTAATCGTTTTAGTCCATGGGCCCCAATTGGGGCCGAATTCACAATGCTAGAATGTATTGCACTTAATTGATGGGTACCAAGAATAACAAGTAAGACCGTTGCCAAGTCGAGTAGCCCGACTTCAATAAAAATTCTGTAATATTTAAGAGCTCTTAATTTTTCAGAACTCTGCAGTTGAATTATTTCCTACCTTATACCTATGTGTGAGAGAGATAATGAGAATTGAGAGAGATTTCTCAATACTAGCTTTGTTGTTTTATAGTTTTAAATAATTTTAGATAGGAATTTTTATTTTCGATCTTTCAATTTTAATATTTCTACTTAAGCTCGTATTATTTATTTAAGGTTAAGTTTAATTCGGCTGATCTTTTTAATTTACAAATAACAAAAAGCCCTTCTAATGTTTACGTTTGAAGTAGATAAGACTTAGATGTAGAGAAAAGTGACTTTGAGGCCTACATTTGGTCAAACCCTACAGACTCAAACTCCAACCACAATTAAATGCATTTGTATGCCTGTCAGTGTCATCGGTTGAACGACATAAAACACAGACGACAAAATAAAACTGAAAATGTCAAATATTTTATTTTCTATTTTTCAACCAGTTCAGCAGTAAGACCTTACGGATGTTATCTAGCAGCGATGTGTATGTGTGTGTGTGTGTGTAAGCAATAAAATAATTCTTGTACTTGGGGCCAGGCAACTTTTGTTAGTTGTCAACCGCCAGCCTTTTGCTCATTTCAGACCAATTGATGAACATCTTTCGAGTGCAAAAATGAACTTCCTTTTGCAGCTATCGCTGCAACCCACTCCCGCTCCTGGGTCTGGGTCAAACGAGTTGCTTGCACTCTAGACATGAAAATCTATTCCTCTATTCCGGTGCATCATTTGCTTGTCTTTCCCTTTTTCTTGTCATTTGTCCAAACTGCATCCGCCATCTGAAAAGGGGAAGCGGAGAGTTTATTGGCAGTTTTTGTTGCTGAAAATCGAAAAGTACTTTTTGACATATCAACGTGTTTCCTTTGCGTGTGTGTGTTGTGTGTGTGTTGCCATCTTTACATTTTCAAACTGAACATTGTGTTGGCTGTCGTGCCGACTGTCACTCAGTCAAATGTTCATTTGAACAATTTTCTTTGGCAAATTGTCCCCAAATCCTCCCCAGCCCCTTTCCATATTATGCAGACTTTTAACTAGACCTTGAACATGCGGAGAATACGTCAATTCTTTGTAAGTTTTAATTATTTTTATTAAACACAAAATTTCAATAAATACAAGTAACATTTCAACACAAAAATTCATTTGATTTTATATCCTAAATTACTATTAAGCAATAAGACTATGATGTTAAAATTCTAAAATCCACAAATAAGATGTGCCTGACCAAAATACTTATTCCATTTGCCCTATTCGTATGTCCAAAGCTGTATATTGGCCATTATTAAAAATGTTTAAATTTACTTTCGTTCTACTATAAAATATGTTTGTTTTTCCTTTGCTTTCATTTTGTCATTTTGTCTGCAGATTTTGGCTTTGTTGATAGCTTTTATAGCAACTCTCCCCTCTTTTGCATTCCAGTATCTCAATTGTCTTCTTGTCAATCACATTGCAACTTATTCAAACAGAAAGCAATTCAAACAGTTTCCTTGCTCGTTGCAGTCATTTGTCTATCTATCAATCCTTCCAACTACCCATCCATCCATCCAGCTAGCAGTGCACTCAAGTGTCCAACTGTCTATTCAACTTGCCATCTAATTGCAGCAGCAACAGTCTGTGACTCAACCGGATGGCCATCTCCTCCTCGAAACCACTTCCCTTCGAAATGTCCTTTTCCCTACAATTCGTTGTCTACTGTCCTGCTTTTAGTTGTAAATTTTAGTGTTTAGTCTATTATTATTTTCACATTTTGCAGTCACTTACTCCTTAACCAGTGTCTGTGTGTGTGTGTGTGGGGATCTTCTTGTCGAAATGCCATTCTATCTACTAGTGTCTTGCCACTACACTGGCCATAAGGAATGCGTTAGTCTCAAAAACGTGCCGCCAAATCAAATGCGGCCAACTTACACTCATTAAAAAGCACTTTAAAGAAAAAATTTAAGAAGCGAATGAAGTACACGTTTTTATTCAGTAGAAATTGTAATTCTTGAATTTGTTTTCCGCTCAACTTGGGTATAGAAAAGCTGAATTACTAAAAAACAGAAGAAACAAGAAGTACCCTCTTTTAATTAATATGACTATTTCAAATATTATTATACACTTGAAAAGTGTATTATAATTTTGCCCAGAAGTTTGTAACGCATAGAAGGAATCATCTCCGACCACATAAAGTAAATATATTCTTGATCAGCATGACGAGCTGAGTCGATTAAGCTTTGTCCGTCCGTCTGTCCGTCTGTCTGTTTCTACGCGAACTAGTCCCTCAGTTTTGGAGCTATCGAGCTGAAACTTTGCACAGAGTCTTCTTTTTACGGCACGCTGCTAATATGTCGGATCCGACCGGATCGGATGATTACTTCTTGTAGCTGCCATACAAATGTTCGTTCGAAAAATGGGTTTTAGTGAGAAAAACTGCTTTGTTCTCAATATTATCGCTCTCAAACACGGTCATGGGTAATATGTCATGTTTTTAATCTGATTTGCGAAGTTTGGTCGAAGTCGCTAACCGTTGTGACAAGCTATTTCAAGTGTATCAAAACTTCGGTACAGACGAAGTTAGCTTTGCCTTTCTCGTTGAAAAATTTCAATTCGAAAATAAGTATGTAAAATTATATTATTTTGAAAGAATAACCAATTAAGTTAAACGATTTTAAGACCCAGAATTTGATTTGCCTTATTTTTTAAATCGTCCAAATTGGTTTGAAAACAAAGAAAAAGACAACACGAAATAGTATTTATCCATATCTATTCGGACATAATAGGATTGAAATCGAAAACGGGATTTAAGCTTAAACGAAACCGCCAACAAAATGGCAAATACAATGGGTGGTTCAAGACTATAGTGAAGAACTAACCCGAAGCAGCCTGTGACGCATTTGAATAAATACGCCCATCGTTCATTGAGTAGTTAATCTGGCGAGAAATGGATTTCAATAAATTGTTTTTATTTATTTAATAAAAATCATTACAAAATTTAGAAAATTTTGTGATTTTTTGGTCCGTTTGATCAACACGTCCCACTAACTCATATAAGAGTTTTTGGAAATTTCTAATATTTTTGAACTGATTGATCAAAACATATCAAGTCCATATGATAATCTGAACTCATTATACAATTTTGAGAATTACGCGGTTTTTGTAACCTGGGTATTGGCATAGCGTACGCTGTAGAGCAGGTCGCGTATAGCACTTCCTCATACTTGGTTTTCCTCGGGGACCCCCAAAATCTGAAGTTATGGCCCAAAAACCGTTTATTGATCTTTTTGCTCACTTAAATTGAAATAACTCGCGAATGGACCATCTGATTTTTTATAACTTTGCCAATTCTGATAGCGACGAGAAGAGTCTAATATATTATATTCATAGGTTATAGTGATTTACCGCGATGGCTGAGAAATGCGGGTTACAGATCTGGTATTTTCAACTTTTTTTTTTCGAAATTTGTACTTTGACCACCACTGGTTTCACTATTTTATTCTATGCGATTTTTCCTTAAGGTTTATTATAAAAGCCCAGTTAATTCTGCGTTGAACATTGGTTCTCACGATAAATTTGGTTACCTAATGGCGAAGCAATTCGCGGATATGTGAGCACACCTCGAAAATCTAGTATTCGTTTTACAGAAAATCGATTGACTTAACATTATTGCCCCTAAAAGTATAGTTTGCTAAAGTTTAGTGGGAAATTTAAATTCAATTTTTCATATAATCACATAAATGTTTGCATATTTGTATGACAATTTTGGACTTATATTATTCCTGTTCGAGTGCTGTTACCCTATAGGGCCAGGATAAACTGCAGTCAAGTCAACAATTAATGCAGCTTCTCTACAGAGGTACATTTTTTTTACTATGTACCAAAGGTACACAGAGTATATTAAGTTTGTGCAAATGTATGTAACATGAAGTATCTCCTTTAAGGAATATATATTCTTGATCAGCATCAACAGCCGAGTCTATACAGCTATATCCGTCTGTCTGCCTGACCGTATAATCAAACAGATCTCAGAGATGGTAAATAATAGAGGTTCGGCATGTATGGGACATAAACTTCTTATACTTGCAGGCGGATCAGGTATGTTTTCTATTATTGCCACGCCTCCTCCCGCCCCAGCAATTTAGAAAAAACTTCATATCTCCCACAGATTTGTAAATAGATGCTTTTTACCTTCTTGGCATAAATAGTAACTAGCATTATTTATCAATCCATTAGTAAGGATCGGCAGCTCTGCTTTCTGCTGCTACTGTTGCACAAAAATACATCCAGAGAATACACTACCGCAGGCACAGAGTTTTGTATTTTCGGGCTCTACCGACTTTCTTACTTGTTTATTATTCAGCTTATGTTTAAAGCATATGATTTAAATTCCGGTAATCATAGCGAAATTGTTTGTTGGCTCGTGTCCGATTGAATGTAGGCGCTTTTTTTATTGAAGTTATATTTTCAATTCGTATACTCTATAAAAGACCTTTATTGGCGGAACTCAGATATGATAAGCGCCAAAGGGACCAAATTTGGATAAAGAATCCATAAAAAGTTCAAAATCAGGTTTAATTTAAAACTTTGCTACTCTATATAAAACAATTTATGGGCGCATTAGCGGCATGTACTTTAAAGATGTAGAAGACGACAATACCTTTTGATATTTAGACTCAATATATGCGCAGGTATATAAAGTTTGTTATAGATTAAAGCCAAGCCGAATTACAGTATTTCGGAAAGTTTCGAATCTTCCATGACGCAACTCCGCATGCCTAAACTATCCCTTTCTAGTTATCTACCATACAAAAATAAACAGATGCACTTAAGAAAATAGCAAAATTCCAGGTTTTTTGTAATGTTTTTATTGTTGGCTTTTAGCTTGGCTGCATTGGAAATGTGCAGATGACTTTTGCGTTTTAAGTCGTGTTATCTCTTCGCTAGAGACAAAAGGTGGACATTTTAGTCTTGCGCAAATATTGACAAAGTTCGCCAGGTTACTATTTTTACCTCTGCATGCAACATACCGAATTATAAAAAAAAAATTGTACCTCTGTAGAGAAGCTGCATTAATTGTTGACTTGACTGCAGTTTATCCTGGCCCTATAGGGTAACAGCACTCGAACAGGAATAATATAAGTCCAAAATTGTCATACAAATATGCAAACATTTATGTGATTATATGAAAAATTGAATTTAAATTTCCCACTAAACTTTAGCAAACTATACTTTTAGGGGCAATAATGTTAAGTCAATCGATTTTCTGTAAAACGAATACTAGATTTTCGAGGTGTGCTCACATATCCGCGAATTGCTTCGCCATTAGGTAACCAAATTTATCGTGAGAACCAATGTTCAACGCAGAATTAACTGGGCTTTTATAATAAACCTTAAGGAAAAATCGCATAGAATAAAATAGTGAAACCAGTGGTGGTCAAAGTACAAATTTCGAAAAAAAAGTTGAAAATACCAGATCTGTAACCCGCATTTCTCAGCCATCGCGGTAAATCACTATAACCTATGAATATAATATATTAGACTCTTCTCGTCGCTATCAGAATTGGCAAAGTTATAAAAAATCAGATGGTCCATTCGCGAGTTATTTCAATTTAAGTGAGCAAAAAGATCAATAAACGGTTTTTGGGCCATAACTTCAGATTTTGGGGGTCCCCGAGGAAAACCAAGTATGAGGAAGTGCTATACGCGACCTGCTCTACGAGCGCGGTAGTCATTAAGGTTTGGGTCCGTTATAGTCGGGCCTTGACCGACTGTTTTACGGAATTTGTCTTTGTTGGGTTTGAACTTTTGTTTGATTTACACCTCCTATTGTAGACGTGTAACATTGCCTTTTCCAAACTTCGCAATTTTTTGGGCTGTTCAATCTTTCGTAAATACTCAAATGAATATTTTTAAAATATCGCGGTTTTTGGTCTACATAATAATCTAACATACGTCCTATGAACATTTTGGAAATTTCGCAATTTGTTTGAGCGTTTGATCTACAACTCCTCTTTTCCGTTGGACCGTTTCTTCTTCTCCTCCTATGTTTACACGTCTTTCAAAACTTTTAGGGTGTTCTTGGGCAGGTTTGTCTGACGAGTATTTGTGCACAATTAGGTTTGACATTCCGCCTGTTATGTTTTCGAGATTTGGTGAGACAAAAATTATATAAATAAAAAAATGTGAACTGAAAACATTGAAGATATTCTCCTGAAATGGAAAACAAGCGAATTAAATTTGCGAGTAAATTGTTGTTGGAAATGCTTACACTTTTTCCCAAGTGCTTATTTGATTAACAAAGTGAATACCTATTTCGCGAAATTTGTCAAATTTCGCGGTTCTTGTTTTGCACCTCTTATATAAGCGTCTTCAATTGCCTATCTTTTCATTCTTTATAATCTTATAATCTATCCAATCTTTATAATTCTTAGGAAATTTAATAATTTTGTAAATTTCGCGTTTTTATACCCTGTACCCATTAAAATGGGTAAAAGGGGATCATGAAGTTGTGCAAATGTATGTAACAGGGAGAGGGAAACATTTCCAGCCCTATAAAGTATATATATTCTTGATCAGCATCAAAACAGTCGATTTAGCCAGTCGTCTTTCTTGGTCCGTCGTCGTCTGTATAAGTCCATTTCAGAGACCATTGAGATAAAGAGCTAAATAGTTCATATATTTTCATAAAACTTCTTATTTACCAAAAATTATTCAACATTAGCTGAAATAGCTAAATATATTTCAACTTCTCGTTATTAACTAGCTTTACAATTGTAGTCTAATTAGGCCTTCGACTTTAGGGAAAATCTACAGAAATCTAAGAGCTTAACAAACTAATATAGAGATCGGAAAGAGAAAAAATCAAGTCGTTTCCATTCATTCAAGGCATAAAGAAACTTTACGAATAAACAGTTGCATTGAGAAAGAGGCGCTGAAAAAAAGTCATTGAACAGGTAAAGAACAACTGATGAACATGTTCACTTTTAAAGCTAACTGAAGAACTTATGAACATCCCAACACTAATTGTGTAAGGTTTCCCAGTCAGTTGACAAATGCCCCATTATTCAAGCCCTTATTCTTACTCTCTCCCGATAACAATTTCTGATTCTCCCAGAACCTGTTGACCTAACATCCTATCTCAGGATGAGAGCCAAGGATAACCCACTCCGTTTCCTATGTAGCGTGCCAACCCTTTAACTATTGTTCAGTCGTCGGTCCATACTTCTTGCTCTGTTTCTTCATCATATACAGTGTGGATATGTCCAACAAGATTGAAAGTGGGATCCATAACCTTATATTTGATATCTACGACTCTAACTTCCTAGTGCTAGATTATGCAATTAAGTTAGGTGTGGATCTTCGCTTCGTGTTATGCCATCTTGGATGATTTGCTTGATAACTCCCTTTACTTTACTGTCCCTTCTGTCGATAATGGCCACCCTCCTCGGGCCCTCCCGAGGTCCAACCTCCTCTATTCGTACTTGATTACCACCTCCGACCCGGCATTATTACTGCTACATTAGGAGTATTAGCTACTGTCGGGTCTTTACACCTTCTAAACTCTCCTCCCAAGTATAATTAGCAGTGGAGGAATTTAACGCTAATTCTTCTAAATTCTCGTTTTATTTTGAAATACCATTTCTTTAAGTGTAATTTTGATTTGAAAGGCTTGCTTTGTCCTTAATTTATGCCGTTCAAATGCGACGGCGCTATTTATGACACGTTTCCTTCAAAATATTCACGATTTGCTAGAGCCAACATTGACACTTGCGGCAATCACTCGTGAAAATCAACAACACGAGCACTTGAAACTTCAAAGGAAATGCCTATCGCAGTCAGGGGGACATAAATTGAGCTGACAGCGAAAATTGTGGTAGCCCTGCGCTCTGGGCAAGTGTTTTCAAGTCAAAGTCTTCGTCGTCGTTGTCGCGCTGAAATGTATGCAGTGGAAATATTTTTGTGCGCTGCAATTGTGTGCATAAAGTCGGGACATCAATAAAATAAATAACAATAATTTTGCGAATATGCCCATAAATCCAAACGGAGAGAACGTTGTCATAACTTTCATTTTTATGACGCCCAACTAGACACAGGGATAGGGCTTCCTGCACCTGCGGAGTGGGGTCGGCGGGTTCATCAGTGTTGTCATCTATAAAGAGACAGAAATGGCTGGAAATATTTGGGTGGATAATAACTCTAGGGAACGAGTACCAGTTTATGAAAGGAGTGGATTTTCGAGCGATTAGTACGAAATTTGAAAAATGATGCATCACCTCAGAATTTTGGTTATTCGCTCTTAATTGAAAATGCATTAGGTCGAGTATCCCTAATTTGAATAGAGAAGCCCAAAGGGAGATAAAACTTTGATTGACACAGCTCTATCAACTGGGTCCACGAGGTTTGCGGCTCTAAACACTTTGAACTCTTGTATACGTAAACAATTTCTCGTTGACACTGAAACGAGTTAAATATGGCTGTAAAAACGCCAAGTTCTCATCCCTATCGAGTGTGGAGTGCGGAGGCCTTTCACGTCAGTCAGCAATAAATAAATGCAAGCTGGCAGTCAGTTGGTCGTCACACGGCCAGACAGGACAAAAAATGAAGGGAGGTCCTGTGGCCCGCGGAAAATTGCAGTTGAAATTATTGCATTTAAACAGGACATTATCAGACACACACACATGCATACACACATAGACACAGAGGTCCTGGATAGCAACAAAAATTGCAGCAACGGCTTTTTGTATTTGTTGCTGCTGCGACTCATAAATTAAGTCCTCATAACGGCAAAGTTATTGAAGTAATAAAATTTTACACTGACATTTGACAATCGATGCGTCGCCATCAGCCAGAACAGCCTGGCGAAGGGGGTGGTGAAGCCAGATATAGCGAGGACATTGCCATGTCAATGGAAAAGATCGTGACGATAATGGTCACAAGTGGTATTGGTGCACAGCCTGGATGTAATTTAGGTAAGGAAATAGGAGAAGTAGATACAATATTATAGTTTTTTAACTAGCTAAGAAACTTAACTAGGAATAGTTAATGTTTATACCCTCTAAGAAAAAAATGGAACACCTTAAACAATCATTAAAAATATGCCAATTTGTGATCTTGCTGAATATCTTTCAGTAATGCTTTTGATGTAAATTTTATATTATTTATTTGCATATTCATTTTGTTGTAAAAGGATAGAAACAACCTGATACCATTCCAAAGCAACCTTATGAAGAAGAGTTAAAGTAATTTATAACACAGGCCAACAAAATGACAAACTTTGTATAATTCCCCTTAAACTAACAATTTTGATTTTTCTTCGCAAATTTCGTATGCGCTATTTATATGGTGAGAGTGAGGAATTAGATCTTGAGAATTGCAAGCAGGCAATTATGCAAACATTTCTCTACACATCAGAGTCCCATTCAGATTAAGTAAGCTTTTAGTTGCCCTGACTCAGACGCACGGCGTGGCCCAGTCGTCTGGAACATCAGTCACATCAAATTTCAGTGCAAGGGAACCGAGTTCGAATCATCACAGAGTAAGTAAAAGTTTTTTCAATTAAAAAATGTAAGTTAATTTAATTGGTTGTTTTTCGGAATAACATTATTATTCAGGCAGCGCAGCGTGCGCAGTAATTTGATTTTTTCCTTATATACAAAAATCAAAAGTGCAGACATTTTGTTATTAACTGGAAAAACTTTTGGGCGAAAAATCAAAGACGTAAATTGGTGAATTTACCAATGAAAAATGTTACATTTACCAACGTTTTTTTTTTTGTGTGTAAGTTTATGTTCACTGATTCCAAAACAGTTTTCGGTTTAGCTCTATCAGCTCCATTGAACTTTTGGCACTCTTGGATTTATGGTAGCCACTCTAGGCACTCTGGATTTATAAACTATTTTCGACAGAACACATATCAATGCATCTTTAAAAAATTAAAGGCGCTATATAAGTACAGCAGAAAGTTTCCTGATTGGACTTTAAAATCAGACTACTCTCGGTGTATGGCCTTTTTTTTCAAAATAAATCATCCTGTTTAAGCTAGAGCGCTTATTGGATTAATATTTTAGCTATTTGAACATACGAATCTTATTATGTGATATTCAGGGCATTTGTATCACTTTATTTGGCAAAGTTACAGCCTGTTCAATACAAAGTACATATATCACTTTATGGGAGGAAAACTACATTCACACTCATCTTTTGTATGGGAACAGTAAAAAGGCTAATTGATTCAACATAGAATTTATCATCTACATGTAAGCATATAACAATTTATGCTGAATCAAGTGGCCTCTTAACATTTCCTATACAAATTTTGAGTGACAATCTACTTTTCCCCCTTAAATTGAAATATGTCTTTTCGGTTTAAGCGGTTCTAGCTTAGCCAAACAAGCTGACATAAATGCAAAAAAAAATCTCATAATTAGAGCTTTCTGCTATACTAATATAGCGTTTTTGGTTTTATAAAGATGCATTGATTCGATTTCCCGCTATATCTTGAAAACAAGAGCTGATAGAACAAAACCAATAATGCAGTTTTGTTTAGTGCCATCAATATTAAGATAATAATGATCGTGTAATTATTTAAAAAAATTACCCACTCTCTACACTGAGGGATATAATATGTTCAGAAAATAAGTGGTTTTCAACTTTAAATAGGAACTCAAAATTCTTGAGAACAAATGTTCCAAATGTTCCTGGAATAAATATTTGTTCTCAATCAGAAAATATTTGCAGTTGGCACTCTTTTTGATCTCTCTTGTCAGCTCAACAAAGCATAAGTAGCCCTCTAGACGTGAATCTGCAAAACTGTGCAACGGCTGAATGGACTAGCGCGTCATTTCATACATTGAGTGAGAAGTCCGATCTGATTTTTCTGTTTTTCTGAAATACTTAAATGAACGAGTCAGGTGAAGTGAGTGGGTCATTGAAGCGATGTTTCTGATTCCTATGGAATATATGGGTGGAGGGAGAAGCAAAAGAGCGCATATCCAGGATTTTTGACTCACTTAACTTCCAATCAAAAGAGGTATGTCCCCGTTTCCTATTCCTTCCAAATGCGAGGAATCCGCCCACACCTGGTCCAAGTTAAATCAATTTTTTTCCCGGTTGAGTTTAAAATATTCTTGAAAACGAAACAATATTAACTCAATCGGGTCTGTTCCGAATTTCGAGTCGATGTTAGAGTTTTGCAGTCGAATTTAATAACGAAAGTAAGCTACTAGATCAGGTAAAACAAAACTCGGAATTGTTTGAGCAGCTGAAACCGATTGCTTCATCCCAAGTGA
>JAEIFU010001732.1:0-59614 GCA_018904235.1 Lordiphosa stackelbergi | reverse complement strand
TTGTAAGTGCCTTACGGCCATTCCCGAGGTCAGTAGCGAGCCGGCTGCCGTGTTGCCCAATCATTCACACAAATTGCTCGAGTTTAGTCTCAGTTCGGTGGGGCGTTCCTTTATCGATGAGTCGACCACAATGGGTCAGCAGGTTTCGCTCACAACGCCCGAGACACCCACGCCCAATATTTCACCCAGTTCGCAGGCCTTTTCCAATGATTTTGTGCCACCAGCCACCGGTTCGAGCATACCCCTAGCCGAGTTCGGTGGGTCCTGGGATCTGCTGGAATTGGACTTGCATTTGCATGAGGTGAATCTAGATCCCTGCTATGACACCGATGTGGAAGAGTGCATCTTTCTGGGCGATGGTGTGGGTCAGGCTGTAGAATCTGAGGATGATAGCGATGATGATAGCGTAGTGGTCGATGATCCATTTGGCATGCTGCCCACCAAGCCAACGCCACCGGATTCATTGGATCTGTGATTTGATTTTTGGCTACAGAGCGACACCAACTCGCAGATCCTTCACAACCCGCACAATCTTTGAATCGACGAGCTTGTAGTCTACTTCCTTTTTTGACTTTGCCTTGGTACTTGCGACTCTTTCTTGTCTGCTAAACCACAGTTTTGGGCAGGGTTGCCTTAGAAGTAGGGGTTAACACGAAAGTGGGTTGTTCGGTAAAAAAAAAAAGTTTCAGTTGATTTGCCATTTTTGTAGTAGTATAGATTTTTCCGTCTGTGATAGAATTTTGTAATTTCCCCTAAAAAAATAAAACGAAAGACGGCGATACCTGGTTAATGAAACTTGGAAAAGTCAATTAAAACATTTTCCATTATCGTATTAGGAAGACACTTAAAAAAGTAGAGTAGAGCAAATCAATTAACACTTTTGGAACTACCCGCTTGCACGTACATATACATATTTACGTACAAGCTTAAACCACTATTCTTAGTCCATTTGAGTTGACAGCAAAGCAATATTATTCAAAAAATCACAAAAGGTTATGAGAACTACCTTTCGGAATTAGTTTGCCTTCAGAAGTTTTTGTGCAATTAATAATTAAATTCCCATTGAAATAACAAATTACAATTACTATTACAATTATTTGAATAATGGAATCCAAAAATTTAACTAATGGTAATTAAAATAAATTGAAAGAATTTCCGATGCAATTTTTCATTACTTGAAAGTAATTGTAATGGTAATTAAGTTTTTAAATACACAATAAATTTTATAATTACCCGTTGACTTTGAAAAACAAAAACAGGTAGCTAAAATCAAAACTACATGGTTTCCCTATTAAAAAGAAACAAAAACAAGGCAGTATGTCCTTTGTATACAAAGAACTAGTAGCCCAGCTAAACGATAGCTGAACAGATTATCCTGGCACTAGCAGCAGCCCTGTAACAACAAGAGATTTAACTATAATAATTGGTAAAAACCTTCAAAACACATTTCATAACATTCGGCTTGAATTTTACACAATTGAAATTCCCAAGTGTTTATTTGGCAAGTCCAATTGGATATGTAAAAAAATTTGCGAGTCGCTGAAGTATGAAAGCAACAAAGTCTGCTGCTGAACAGTGCTGTACGAACATACCACTGCGATCCAAAAATTTTGTTGTAATTAATATCTGTTGATTTGTGTTGACCTTGAGCCGGCTAAACAAACCTTGACTAAAATAAAAAACTGGTCGCTAATACTAACATACTTCAAAAAGTTACTATAATGGAAATTTCGATTAACAACCCTGATTCAAACTAGATTACAAGCATCTGGTTTCTCCCCACCCTCACCTCCAGGCCCACTTCATTTCTTTCTTGTCTGTATAGGTAGGGTCGTCTTCGAGCTTAAACCTCCAATGGCTGCAAACCTCCTAAAAATCGGGAGGGGTTCACTCCGGGGTTCGAACCCGCGAATCTTTTGGGGGAATCTTTTTGGGTTCGGGTTCACGGAGCGGGTTCAGAAGGTCGCTGAACCTAGGTTCGGGTTCGAACCGGGGTTCAGGAATAATTTTGAAACAAACTTAGTGCTAATTTCCCTTCTTCCAGATAGCTGCTATGTGTCAGATCTGAGTTAGTTTATGTGACATATGGCTCTATGAAGAAGATGAGAAATCGGCCCTTTAACATTTTATTCATATATGGAAGTTTGGAGGCTTGATAGTATCATATTCGAGCTTGGATCGTCGAACGTTTTAGCAGGCTCCAGGTCAATAAATCATGGAGCAATGAGTATTAGAGATAAAATGTACACTGCCTCTCAATCTTGAGTGGTGATAATCGATAGTCCGCATTGAGATTCTTATTGTCCGTAAAGGAAATCACAGTTAGAGCGAGACGGGCGTATTCCCAAGTGCATATAGAGAGCGTAAGTGACAACAAACAGCTGACTAATTTCTGACAGAAGCGGTGTCGACTGCGCAACCGTTAAGTCTATTTATTTAGACTTTTAAAACAAGACACACACACGACACAAAAGAGGATGGTCGACTGTACAGCTGTTTTAAGAACCTCCCGGTTCTATCATAAGCAGGCTTTGCATATCTTCTGCAAGTTGGCAGAGTCCATTGCTATGACTGTTCGGGAATTCCAAAGGCAGCACAAGTGCAAAAACTGAAAACTGCCAATTTGGCAGAAGTCTTTGTGTATGTGATATTTTTTCTTAGTGCTAGAAGTACAGGACTTAGTTGGAAGCACTAATCACTATGACAATGGGGGTAATCAAGTATTTTTAAAGTATTTATTTATTAGTTCCATTTAAATATTATAGAATGAAGCAAAATGTTTCTTTGTAAGCTGTTTTGTATTCCAAGGCTTGCAAAATATTGGAAAATGCCAATCTTGACATTTATAGTATAGAAAAAATGTAATGGAACATGTTTTTTGAACCGAACCCTTTTCTACTTTTTTTTGCTCCGGTTCCGGTTCGGGTTCAGGAAGAAAAAATTCTTCTGCTCCGGTTCAGGTTCGGTTCGGACTTCCCAAAAATTCCGGAGTCTCCGACTCCGGAGCGGTTCAACTCCGAACCGGTTTGCAGCCCAAAAAAAACCAAACCCAAAAAAAAAAAAAAAAAATTTAAAAAAAAAAAAACCCCTAAAAAACAAAAAAAAGAATAAATTAAGCAGAATATTTCTGGTTCAAAACTCCAAAGAAAGTGGTTGTCCCTTTACAATTTTTGATAAACGCGGCATTTTACTGTTTTCCGAGATTCTTTTGATATTTTTCTGACATTGTGAGGAGCTACGGTTGGTTATGATGGATAGTCTAAGTTTTAAAAAGCTTTTTAAAACGTACGTTTACCTAAGTACCTAATTACCTAAGTACTGAGAATTTCGGATACCTTTTACCTTACCTCGAAATATCCACTTTAAGATCCATTTTTTTAAATATCATTTTCACATTTTCTCTTCTTTGGATGAAGATTAAAGATCAATGAAATATTTTTTTGTGATAAGTCATTTTTAAGCGAAAATAAATCTTGCTCGAAAATATCCAATGGATCCCAAAAAAGGATAGTTAACTATCCAGTCCAAATGGACACCGAAAATATTCTGAGTATTATCAAAAACTTTCCTTTTTTAGGGTAGGTATAATTTTTGATACTTACCTACACAGAGGGAAAAAACCTGTTCAGAAAAAAAGTTGCCTCCTACTTGAAATAAAAACAAGATGTTGTCAGAATTCTTGAAAACAAATGTTCCTGAAATGAGTAAAGTTGTTCTCAATCGGATAATATTTGTCTTATCAACCCCAAAACCGGTATTTGACAGAGAGACCCTGCAGGGAAAGTGTCTAGTTTACAACCAGAAATGTATCGGTCGCTTAAAACTTGCAACTGGTTGCCCTTCCTAACCCAAATCCATGTATTGAAGTCGTCCATTTTACACAGGCATGTCATAGGATAGTGACAATTTTCCCCGGCAGCAGCCATTTGCAACCAGTTTAATGCCAGATGGCATAGGTGTAAGACAATTGTCCCCTCCAGCAGCCAATTTCAACCAGATAAATACCAGTTGACCCTTGTGTGTTCCTTATGACAGTTTGTTTATATCCCTGCCCAGTATATGGGTATATCGACATCCGTCGGTAAGCTCATTCATTACCGATTATTTTGCAACCAGCTCAATTACAATTTAATTACAACTACCTCAATTTAGTATTTTAAACGAGAATTTCTTCGGAAGCTAATGTTTGTTGTTGCCCAACTCACCCAAAGTTAGCAACTTTGCTACCAGTTTAATTCTACATGTATTCCAACTAGGTGTATGACAGTTTTTTTTTTCTAGTGGACAGTTCCACTGCAGGGGAGATACAATGGAGAGAGAGAGAGAGCAAGTTGGCTCTCTTTTTGAACTCTCTCTTGTTTTTAATTCAACTCAACTTCTTGTCAGCTCAACCAAGCATAAGTAGCCCTCTATATGTAAATCTGCAAAAGTCTGCAACGGCTGAATATGTTGGCTCCAATTCAATTTAATTTCCAATCAAGCCCAAAAAAAAATTTCTGTGTTTTTCTGAACAACTTAAAAAAAAACAAGTCAGGTGGAGCGATATCTCTGATCTTACGGAATATATTTTATGGATGGGAGAAGCAGCAAAGTATATCCAGGAGGTTCTTGCCTCCCTTCTCTTCCAATTCCAAGACGTCTGCCCACACGTTCCCTATTCTTCCCCAATGTGAGGAATCCGCTCACACCTAATCCAAAATCACTCAAATTCTTTGTTCAATCGAGTTTAAAATGTTCTTGAAAAAGGAACAATATCAACTCAAATCAAGTTCGTGAAAATGGAATAATATCAACTCAATTTGAGTTTTTGCGTTCCCAAAAAACTGTTCTTGAGGTGAGAACATTGTACTACAAATGAGAAATCCCGTTGTGGCATATTTTTGGTAACGTTTGTGCTTATTTTGAGTCCAATGTTCTCGGTTTTTTCCCGAATCAACGAATACTTGTAATAATAGCACCTATTTAGAATTCGCTTTTTTTCGGGCGAAAGATCCACTAAGTGCCTTTCGGTGCAGTAATCGTGTTAAAGACTCACCGTTGGCAAACGAAACTCCAATATATTGAATCTAAAATGGAAACAGTCTCCACACACAGAGGCCCATTATTGTTGTTACATTAAGAAACTATAAAAAAAACTTTTGCATAATTTATATAATGGAGTACTTTTCTTGATTCATTAAAAAAAAATACTTCAATACAATAACCAAGTGCTTGGTTGTGCTGGCTCAAGGTCATCCGTTAACTCCAAAAACTTTATACTAAATTGCTTTGCTGGTATCAAAAAGCGACGAATTACAAAAGAAAAGTGGTTTATGTGCACGTAAGTGTAATCAGATTGCACTCTCGATCCTATTGAATAATATTCGTGTATGTCAATTGCCTAGGGTAGTGATTTTCGACTGTGTGCAATCACTTCGTTTTATGTACATTAGAGCGGACATTTGATGTATGGAAAATTGTAAGGCCATACTATAACTTCTTAATACAATGCGTTTTGGTGCAAAATAGGCATAACAAAATTAAAAATTGGGTGTTATTGTCTGCGAAATGAATTCAAAGTTTATCACTCATACGTACTGTTGACAAAATTCGTTGACCAAATTCCCATGAGGCGTATGTGTCGTAGTAACTTTGAAGCCTTTTCGAAGAGCTTAAAACTCACATAAAAAATTGTCTAAAAATTTTCAATTTATTATGCACACCCTAAAAGCAACCATCTTTTAAGTTTTCTCCTGTTACGATTTCGTCGTCCGTCCTAATGTACATAGTATATGTATATATACTACCACTTGTATCTCTCAATGTATTCCATGTATATAGATATTTTATTCCCCCCTCCTGAAAAAAACATCGAGTGTAAATATGACAAAATTGTGCAATGAACGAAATTGAAATGTGCGTTTACAATTGAGATATTAATGAACGAATAATTCTTAAATTTAGTAAATATTATCTAGATAGACAAATATACATACAAACATATATATTATAACGAAAACATTGTTTTATACTCGTATACAGACATACAAACATATAAATCTAGTACACCCTATACCTACTCGTATTATTCGTCTTACATTTTTGCCAATCCAAAAACTAGTCTAACATTAATGCTTCCATTTTGTAGCCAAGCGAGAGCCAAATTAAAAATTCGATAATTCTTGTTATTGTTGATTTTTGTTATCGATTAGTAAACCAATTTTTACCATTCCCTCCCAACCATTTATTGATATATACTTATATAAAAAAGTTGTATGTTAAGTTTACCAATGAGATATATATTGTACATACTATCCCACTCCACCTTCACCCTCACACCCTCCCACTATATATGTATATCCATTTAGAATTACTAACTGTAACTATTTATAACCACACCGTACAAACATTTGCTCAGTGCTCAACGCTTTTGGCTGGGATCTGTGCACGAGTAAACTAAGAAGTTATCCAGGTCAATTATTTAGTGTGGTATAAAATCAGGATGCTGTCTGAAAAGCTAAAATGATATTTCTTATTTTTTTATTTGACATGTCGGATGTAGGTATTGTATGTTCTTTGGTTTTATTAAGTATGTATTTCAACTTTTAGAAATTTTTATGTGTGCGACGCTGTACTTAAACCATGTCAACAAGTGGCTACAAAACAAATAATTAATTTTGAGCAAAGCAAATAAGGCAGAATCAAAATTAAAAAAAACTCAATATCAGTCAAGCCAGATTAAGTTTAAAAGAGCCAGGTCCTCTAGTAACACATTTGCCAGACTGGACAGATCTTCAAGCTCAACAGCTTGACATTGGTTTACAAAACTTCCATGTGGCATACCAGAACTATGTTAGTAAGCAGCTGTTAAAGTCAGTTAATGATAACTAGTGATTGTTGAGAATTAAGAGCATACTTTCCAGCTGCGATCTACAATTAAATGAAACAATAGTTTGGATCAAATATTTATAATGGAATCTAATCATATTTTGTTACTTTTGGTCTGTAGAAAGTAATCGTTTTGACTTGGTGATATGGGATATTCGTAAGGCATAAAAGAAGAAAATTCTTTTGGCAAAGCCCTTCCTAATTTTGTGTAAATTTGTTTAAGGGTCATAAATTTCTCTACAAAATTTCTACAAAAATAAACAAAAACAAAGAAAGTGTTCGATTAATAAGCTGTCAAGGTTAGCGACTTCTGAGAAACTTGAAAATTATTTTACCAACCTTAATTTGAGCAATAACAGGATAAACTATTTCGAACGAACATTTGTTGTAAAGTAGTTTTTGATTGTCAGTAACTGTGATTTTAGCCAAAACTGATAAACAGGAAAAAAAAAATGACCCATTTCAAACGATAGATTTTTTTTGTGGTCGGAGTTTTGGTGATCTGGGCAAAATATCAATTTTCAAAAATTTTTTCAACTGTTTTTTAAATATGAATTTTATTCAATTTTTTCGCTAGGAGCTCCTACATTTTAAGACATATCTCACTTTATAATTGTCAGTTAGAGTCAAGCAAGATATGAATCGAAAGGTTATTAAACTGCCAGTAATTGAGTAGAAAATTATTTTTAAATCGGTTTAGTAGAAGATGCAAAATAATTTCTATTTTTAATCGCCCAGAAAAAATATATAAAAAAAAGTAAAATATAATTATTCTTATTTTTTCTACTTAAGAATCGCCCTTGTTTTTTTTGGGTCGTAGATGGATCAAATTGAATAGTTCATCATTTTTTTGCGCTGTGCATAAGATTTTGATCATCTAAAAACAAATTAGTGTGCTGAGATAGCCAAAAAATGCCAAAAACGCCAAAAAAAAAATGCCAAATTTGGGATTTTTAAGTTAATCTAACACGGTTTTCCAGATGCGATTTGTTTATAAAAATTGATGAGGATTTAAAAAGCATCAGTAAAAAAATGCAGAATATGAAATACGGATAGTTAAGGGTGTAGCCAGGGGGCACATCTCCCGCACAAATCGTGTTGGAAGAGGAGGAAGATAATAAAGATGAGGATGCCAAAAGCAACCATCAATGTCTCAGTACTTTCACACAGAATGGCATGTTCAATAGATACGTTAAATTCACGGTACCCTGTACGCACTGAAAAGTGCTTACGATACAATGAGCCTGGCTGGTGGCTCCCGACTAGCGCCCCCAGGAGACCGGAGTCTCCCAGATACCCATTTGAAAAGCAAACTGTCGGACGTGACAATTCTCCCATGGCGAGGTGCAACGTCCAACTAAAACCTCTGCTGATCTCACCCGGTTGATACAGAACTCCACGTCGAGACTCAATTTAAAACTCAGCAAGCCCCAAGCTTGGTTCAGGGGGTAAGGACTGGGGTCCGCATAGTTGTCAGGCCCGTTATGATGTCCCTCGTGATCATGCCCCTTTCGGGACGTACTTTCCCACAATAATTCGAGACAAAACTTTCCAAACTTCCATATGAGCGCCAACAGTTTTATTTGCCTCTTTGAATTGTTGGAACAGCACTTGGCGCCAAAACGAAACACCCTCTCCAGACGCAATACGAATCTGGTGGCGTGCAAGATCAATCAAAAATGTAATAAATTTTCTTATAAAAATAATATTATTTATTTGTTTTTATTTAAAAAAACTTAGTATTACTGTTGTTGCTTTTGGCCCGGACATGCTTGTTGCAGATCTTTCTGGACTGCTGCTGGAGGCTCTCCATGTCAACTGCATCAAAATTATTTTTATTGGTGAGGTCCCAAATACTTATCTTTGCCTCTACGGTATTAATCAGCGCAATTTATTCTTCCTCATGAAAGCTCTTCAAATGATTTTTACGCTCACCCTTCTTTTCGGACATTTTTTTTGCTTCTGACCGTCAAAATAAATAAATTTAATTACTTTGGGCGCCCAAAAAAGGCTCGAACAGCTGCTCATACCATCCACAAATTCAGAGTTCGACGTTCGAGTTCGATGTTCGTGTGGATCGACTTTTCGTTTCTCTGCGTACACACACGTAAAACGTTTGACGTCAAACCTTTTGCGTGTGGTTTTACAACGTTTTTTTATATATGGAGTTTTTCGTTTGCGAGCGCTTTTTTGAGTACTCCCCTTTTCTTCATTTAAAAAAAAAAAAAATATTTTTTTTTTTTTTTTTTTTTTTCCGGCATATAAAATTAAAAATAATATTATTTCAAAAAAAAAAAATATTTTTTTTTTTTATTTTTTTTTTATACTATATAAAAAACACTTATAAAAAAAAAAAAACCACCCCAAACTTGGGTATTAAAAACCCTTTAATAAATATTTTTTTTCTTCCTCCTTAGAATTGGGGCACTACCCGAAATTACAAATTCTTATTTAAAGGGAGCCATGAAAAAAAGAGCAACAACTAATTAATGCACGAAAGTACGGAGTTTAAGTGTCTTCTAAAAGAAGTTTCACAATGCTTGATTCCTGTTAACAATAAAATGCAATTAAATTAAATGTTTTACCTAATAGTAAAGTTTTAACTTTAATTGCATTTTATTGTTAACAGGAATCATGCATTGTGAAACTTCTTGTGCAAGTGGCGGCTTCTTCATTACTGCGGCTGACATTCTGCCAAGCTTCGGCCTTGTGCTTAATGGTTACCACATCACTCTTCTTGAATTCCAAAATAAATTTGTTTGACTAGTTCGAACTTTCACTTTGATTCATCATCACAAGCAAATATTTCAATCGGGTGTGTCACAGAAATCTCAAAAGGTTTTCCACATAATCTAGTACGCGGTCTGATTCTTGGCACTTCGCAAAGTAGTCCCAGTTGAGTTCGAAGTGCAATCGTTTATACAAAAATCTATAGAGATTTCCAGGACACCGCTGAATGTGACTGTTTTGTTGACCTTTTCGAAAATGAATCATAGAAGTTTTGGCAGGCTCCAGGCAAAGATTTATAGATACTACACACAAAGAAATCTGTGGGTATATTTAACCGATATTGTGGGTTAGAAATGCGCCAACCCACAAAGTTGGTAAAATTAACCAAATTGTAGAGTAACTTTCACGTAAACCTCTACGTAAGAGGAACTATTGCTATGGTAAATCTAACCGTAAATCTCGTTTAAAAATGCGCCGACCTACATAATAAGTAATATTTACTGATGTGTACAGTAAGTACTTTTCTTACTGAGTTTACAGTAATTTTACCATACAATTGGTCATTTGACAGCTGTTACACAACTGTAGAATATTAGGGTGGGATACTATTTTAGCTGTCACAAGTTGGCAATTTACTTCAGCTCATCCCAGAGCAGAAGAGGCAACCCCACTACTCCCCCACCCACCAAATTTGGTTCTGAAACAATTGTTCGAATTAAACAAATATTTATTAAATTTGAAAAATTTTTATTTACTCTGCTCTGGGGGATTCGAACTCGGGGCCATTGGTCACAACACGATTGGAAGCACGTCTTTACCAGTTACGTTACGCGCGCGTTAAAAGCAACGCCTCTAACATATTACTTGTATTAAATCTGCCTAAACGTATGCACGAAAAATTTCTTGAATATCGCATAAATGAGACCACTAGGAATTCTCAAGTTCAAATTCCGTTGAACTGCTCTATAAAATACCAACTTTTGCAAGTCAACAATTATCGCGGTTAGATTTGGCGTCGGAACAGTTATTCGGTGCATCAAATACAGTCAAAAATGTATACAATATGTGCGGTAAGATTAACTTGTGGGTACAGTTAATTGAAATCAGTAAAATCTCGTCAGAGTTACTAATTCTATGGTAAATGTACTGTAGTAGCGCAGTAACTTATCAAAATAAAGAAACATTTGACAAAATATTTTTGTAGTTAATTTTACGAGGAGTACAGTTGATAAATGCAACAACAAAACTCGTGCTAAAATAAATACGTGAAGCTTACAAATTTCTTCAGCAGATTTTACTTATATAACAGTTACAAAAGAACACCAAAACCACATCCATAAAAAATTTGGAAAAGAGTTACTGTCAGCGTAGTTAATTTAATGTGTATATAGATGACACATGTGACGCAAAAAATGATTTTTCATGGGAGCTGACATTAGATCCCAAAAATAAAGTTATTATGAGATGCGGTATCTATTGTATATATAAAAAGTCTTGCGGTATTTTTATTGAATTTTCAATTGTTCATAAAATTGGTTATAATAATGCGATCTAAGTCAAATATGCGCCGTTTTGTTCGATGACGAGTTCCCAACGAGATACCAACTTCATAAAGCCCCTCTTATAGAAGCTCGCTTCCCTATTGGCAAAAAACTCGGAGAGCCAATTTTTACAGGACTCTCTTGTGGCCAACTTCCGACTACCAAGCTCGTTCGCCATGGACAGAAATAGGTGGTAATCACTTGGTGCGAGATCCGGACTATACGGTGGATGCAAAAGAACCTCCCATCCGAGCTCCCGGAGCTTCTGGCGCGTCATCAAAGATATGTGGGGCCTGGCGTTGTCCTGATGGAAGACAATTCGGCCTCTGTTGATCAAAGATGGCCTCTTCTGCATGAGTGCTGCATTCAAGCGGTCCAGTTGTTGGCAGTACAGGTCCGAATTGAGCGTTTGGCCATAGGGGAGCAGCTCATAGTGGATTCCCATAGTGGATTCCCTGCTAATCCCACCAAACACACAGAAGAACCTTCCTGGCCGTCAATCCAGGCTTGGCCACCGTCTGGGCAGCTTCACCGCTTTTCGACCACGACCGTTTGCGCTTCACGTTGTCGTAAGTGACCCACTTTTCATTGCCAGTCACCATCCGCTTCAAAAACGGGTCGATTTTGTTGCGATTTAGAAGCGATTCGCATGCATCCATACGGGCAAAAATGTTTTTGCGTCAAGTCGTGTGCCACCCATACATCGAGCTTCTTTTTGAATCCAAGCTTCTTCAAATGGTTTATAACGGTTTGATGACTCATGCCCAGCTCTTGGCCGATGCTACAGCTGCTACTATGCCGGTCTCTTTCGATCAATTCAGCGATTTTATCCCAATTTTCGACGACAGGCCTTCCGGACCGTGGCGCATCTTATACCACCTCTGCACCAGAACGAAAACGTTGAAACCATCGTTTTGCGGTGGAAATGGAAACTGTATCGGGTCCATAAACTGCACAAATTTTATTGGCAGCATGAGATGCATTTTTGCCTTTATCGTAGTTGTAATGTAAAATATGCCGTATTTTCTCTTTATTTTGCTCCATGTTTGCGATGCTATAACTCACGAACGACTAAAAACAAACAACAATAAATCAAACACGTGTTAGCGCGTGAAAAGAGCTTTCCAAAAAGCTCTAACGTGAACCGATGCGACGAATACAACTAGAACTACGCGCTTGCAAAGACAAGCTTGCGGAAATACCGCAAGACTTTTTTGACAACCTTATATGAGATGCGGTATCTATATACGTATGTAGTGTCTTTGCTTCAGGTCAATAAATTTTTAAATCAAGACACACACACACCACAAAGGAGGCTGGTCGACTGTAGAGGTGTTTCATGAACCTCCCGAAGCAATCATCAGCAGTCTCTGCCTGTCTACCGCAAGCCAGTATTGCTTTAACCATTTATAGCAAAACCTGACACTAAGAGACAACTCCAATTAGACAAAAACTTTGTGTATGTGTATGCCCCATATCGGCCCTTCTGTATTAGTGGAAGAAATTCTCAACAAATTTTATGAAAAAATAACAATACAAAGACAACTGATTCATTGACAGTGTTTCGTCCCTCTACTGCAGCAATAGTAATTTAGCTATCGTTGAGAAAACCAAAAGACCAAATCTCAGTTCATCTCAAAAAACAAATGTATCCTGAACTTTTGAGAAAGTTGGGCAGTCACATAGAAGATGTTGCATACTTTCTAGCTCTTTTTCATTTCCACAATTACAGACAGAAGTCGTTAACGAACTGCCGATAAATTTGCGAGTCTTGATGTAGCATTTTAAACGTGCCTAAGTTATAATTTTACATGGTTTAAGGTCTGTGTCGCTATCATAACAATTAAATTAGTGAATACTGAAAATATATATATTTATATAAATTAAGACAATAGTTCCTTCTTAGCATTTATTCACTTTTTAATAGAACATTTTTTCTAGTATTTTTTTCTTTTGCACTTTTCCCAGCCAAATGCTCTCACACTTAGCCTAGCTCTCTGATTTTGATGGGCACATTAATTGTTGTAGCCGTAGCTAAAATTTGTTTATTGCTTTAAGCTCTCTTCTATATAAACTTCAACTTGAATTATGTATACAAAACAAAAACCCATTGATATAAGTATTCTAACCAAATGAAAACTGTATGTTGTGTCATCATGTTTGCCATTTTTGCATTAAAACCCTAGAGCGAGAGAGGAGAAGGAGAAACGATCAATAATAATAAAAACCAAATGATTCTTTGACTAAAAACGCTTGTGATGTTCTTTTTATTTCATTTCCCAAAAAAAAAAAACCAAAAAAAACCCACCGAGCACTCACTTAGATAACTGTAAATCATACTAAACGTAGCCCCCCGCATACAAACAAAAAGAATTGGTAAACCAAATCTCAAAAAAAAAAAAAAAATTAAAAATTGTGATGGACTCAATTTAAGCTTAAGTTGTAATGTCGTTCGCTTATGTTTTGATGTAAATGTTGTTTGTCCTAACCCAACCCAATCTAAAATGAGAGCAAGCGTTTTTAATCAAAGATAATGTCGCGTTTTTATTGTTTCAATGTTTCGTTTTCTCCAAAAATAAACAAAAATTTCAAGTCTAAAGCCAAATCCAAAGCAAAGTCAAAAAAAATTCCAGTTCCTAATGAGCCCATCACAAATTTTAATTTCCAAGCAAGGTGGGTGGGTCCCTGGTTTCGGGTGGGATTCAGAAGGGTGCCCTTTTTCTTACACACCCCTTTCTTGTTGCCTTCCAGCCGCGCAGCGCTCATCATTCGCAGCAGATCGAACTGCTGATCGATGAAAAGTGTCGCATACTCAATAAAACCGGAACCCCCAAGTCTAGTGCCCTGCATTTGGCCAACTGGATGAAGGGTCAACTGGATAAACAGCAGCAGCAGGCACGTCTGGCCGCCATAGCCCGTTCCCAGGAGGAAATCACTGCCGAGGATGAGCAATTGATTTTTAATAGTGACAGCGAACAGGATGAGCGCATTACCTACTGGACGCGGCAACAGTTGGAGAAACGTACCAAGGAGCTGAACTTGGTCAAGGAAAATGGTGGCCTCTCGGCCAAGCCCAATTTTGGTGGCAAACGTCTCAGCGGCGTGGAGGAGCTAAGCATGAGTGCCGTCTCGGATATTTACTCAGAGGCCGAGGCTGGCGGTGGACCCAGCCAGATAAGTCAATCGCATAGCACCACCTCAGATAGTCAGGTGAGTTTCCCCCCCATTGCCAGCCCTTCCTCTCTCACCCACCCCATCACGCTCTCTAGATCACTGTACGCTCGAGTCCCATAGTATTGGACAAGCTGGCCGTTTGTCGTCATTGTCATAAGAATTGTCAGCAAAATGCTGGGGCTGGTACGGGTGCGGCTGGATCAGGTACCCCTTTGCTGTTGTGCAACTCCCTTAAAGTGCAACATAGTCAATCCTCGCCCAATCGTTGTTGCAAACTGAATGGTTTGGCCACGGGCAGTGGGGGTAAGCAGGAGGGTAGCCTGACCAGCATGTCCAGCAGCACCATTACCGGCGAGCTTTCGTCGAAAATAGTGGCTAGCAGTAGTCGTCGCGAGACAGGCGACACCGAGAGCGATGTGGCCCAACTGATAACGGATGAATTGTCCTTGTCGCAATCAGAGGCCACGGATGACAGTGCCGGGGCTATGCCCAATAGCAGTAGCAGTGCCGGCGAAGCTAAAATTCCCTCTCAAACGATACGTCCAGTAGTGACCAATGGTCATTGCCCCGGCGGACCACCACCACCGCCCGTTAGAAGACCCCGACAGGTGGCTCAGTTAAGCCAGGAGCCAGGCCCTGCGCGTCAGCAGGTGAAGGCCATAGTGACCATCACCGAAACGGCTAGAATTATGAGAAGCTCGGGTTCATTGACTGGTTCTCCCAACAAATATGCCACCTGTCATTGTCGCTGCACTGCGGAGGATTTCACGTTGAAGCAACTGGCACCCGATAAGCTCGAGCATCAGACCTGCAAGCTGATAGAATCACCCAAACATACCACCAGCCTCAGAGCCGAGGAAGATGAGCAGTTGTCACTGATGCTCATAGGTTTGGCTCAATTCGCGCCCACCGCTCAGCTAGTGAAGGAGAATCCTCCCCTCATAGCCGTGGTACCGGCCACACCCGATGCGGTGCTCACCAAAACCAGCACTCATGTGTGGGACAACACTGGTGGTGGTACTAGTCAGGTCACCACATCCACCAAACAACCCCGTCAGGCCATTATTGAGAACATACCCGAAGATTCGTGCGATGAGTCACCGCTGGAGGAAGAGCCACCCTATCGTCCCATGAGCAGTGCCTTAAGACGTTTTGGTACCATGTCTAGCCTGGAGAAACTGCCCTCCGATGATCGCATGGATGAGGCCGATGAGCTAGACGATGATGATGAACCCTTTAACAACTCTAATGGCCTGGACGAGGCACCCGAATCTGAGCTCGATGCTCAGGCCAGCTGTTCCCAGGCAAATGGTGATGGTTTGGCCAGTGGTGCGTGGACAAATCGTGCTGGTGCCTTTGTCAGTGACAAGATGTCCTTTTTCGAGGAATCGCGTGCCTTTATAGACAAGTACCTGGGTCGCTGGAATGCGGGTGAGCCGCCAGCGAATGCCTCGGAAACGGATGAACAAATGGAAGAGTGCACCTCGGGTGCAACCAGTGGCGAAGAGGTATGGGGTACACCCACCAGCGGTGGGGATAACGATGATCATGACTTGCAGTTGATCAACTCGGAGAACACACATTCGGTGGGTAGAGAAACTTACCCAGAGAATCTCTGTAACAACCCCTTTTTTGCAGTCACCCACCAAATCGAGCACTTCTCTCAATGATGACGATGACACGGAGCTGATGATGGATGAACTGCTCATGGCCCCACCCATGACGGCCAGCACTATTAGAGGACTATTGCCACGGTATGTAGACATCTAGTAAGCTCTCTAGCTAGCTTATCCTTAGACTAGTCTAGACTCAGATGCCAAGCCGTGAACCTTTCTTTGATAGTAAATCCTAAACCTAAAGTACTAAGTAAACCATATTTCTTCTTTCATTGTGTATTCTTTTGGTTTTTGTGTTTTCTGTAGTTTTTACAGGTGTTTCTTTCATTGCGTAAACACACACACCTACTACTTATATATATCCTACTAGCATCATTTTGAATTCGATTTTAGATGAGATTACAAATAATTCCAAGACTCATTCATTTTCTAAGGGTTTAGACTTCGAGACGAAATTTAATTAGAAAATAACAAAAACTGAACGGTTACCCCCAAAAGGCTAAGTGGGGAAATACAGTTGGACTAAGTCTCTGTAAATTGTATATCAAAGTCTTTGTTTCAATGTTCAACATCACAGATCTCTTTTGCAACGATCCAAATATAGTTTCAAGTGGCTCGAGTTGAAACATTTTGTGTCTTCATATAAATTAAGTCCACCCTAATCTGATGCTTTTTTTAAATCTGTTTGTTTTAAGACCTCATGGCAGAGTTCTGAGTGCATAGATGGGAATTTTCTGTTTCTAAGGCATGAGTATACATATTTTCTTCCACCTTCCTCTGTCTTTCAATCGTTTTATCTCTTCGTTCTTTATTTGTTCTTAACTTTTATTTTTCTGCACTCATTTTTCTATCTTACTTATTGTCCCTTTTTACCTTAATTATTAATCATTTTTATTTCTCTTTCTTACCTTGGCCCTATCGTTGTCCTTTCTTCTTCTTTACGTTCTGCATTTTTACTTCTTCTTTTGTTTTCTGTTCGTCCATGTGCCTGCAGTTACTCTTTTAATCGTTCTTCTTTTTTCTCATTCCTTACTTTATTCATTATTCCCACGTTCTCCTTCTGTCTGTGTCCTTTCTTCATTCTTTCCCTATCGTTTTTTCCTCTATTCTTTCTCCTTTTTTTTATCTCTCAACTTTCTCATCTTTATTGTACCCTTTCCCTCTCCCCTTTTTACATAGCTTTCCCCTCTCTTCGTCCGTTCTTTCTCTTTGTTCTTTCATTCTTTTTTTGTACATCAGTTTCTTTATGTTTCTTTAATTCTACTTCTTTTGTGTTTACTTCCTTACTTCTACTTCCAGCGTAATTAAGCTGAGAGAAAAATGGATAGTTTTTGATGATCCTCAGGATATTTTTGGTATCCATTTGGACTGGATAGTTAACTATCCTTTTTTGGATATTTTCGAAGTCGATTTATTTTCGTTTGAAAAGGATATATCAGCCAAAATTATAGTTCTTGATCTTTATTCTTTATCCAAAGGAGCTGAAAAATGTGAAAATTATATTTAAAAATATGGATCTTAAAGTGGATATTTCGAATATCCATTCTACGGGGATCTTTTTTTGTGTACCATTTTTCTTTCTCCTTTCTTCATCCTTTCTTTCCTTTTTGTGATTTTTTCCTCCTTCCTTTTGCTCTTTTTCTTATCCTTTCCTTATATAAGGAATCATCATCTTATCCTTAAAATAAGTGTCCATCACCCATACGAATACAGAACCCAAAAAAGACCAATTGGGAAGTACACAACAAACTTCTCTCTAAAAAGCTTGGATCGTCCCCACCATTCACACCAAGTACGGAAAAACAGATAGATGAGCTTGTCGATACGCTTACCCTCGCGTATACGGACTCGTTCAATAGGGCCTGCCCCCTAGAAAAATAAAATCCACCTTTAAACCACCTTGGTGGTCTGCAAAGCTGGATAAGCTTCGAAAGGAATGTCGTCAAACATTAACCGTAGCCAAATATAACGAACAACTTGGGAGTTATATAAAAAAAATCGAGGTATTTATAAGGTACCAGGACAAAACGCTCCTCCTGGACCCATTACTGTAGTAATATTGAATCTACTTCTGATGCATCACGGCTAAGGAAGATCCTGGCAAGCTCACCAAACTCGCCAGGACTCTTACACAAAACAGACGGAACGTTAGGCCAACCGACCTTTCTATGCAATACGACAAAACCATTGTCACGGAGACCAAAATTAAATGGGCTATCGATTCGTTCGAACCATTTAAGTCGCCAGGTCTCGATAACATATATCCTGCCCAACTACAGCAAACCATTGGGTACACAATGACCTGGCTTTACACAATCTATGTAAGCTGTCTTAAGGTCAACTATATCCCCACTAGGTGGAGAGAAACTAAAGTAATATTCATACCGAAAGCTGGCAAAGCTTCACATGTGAAACCAAACGATTATAGGCCAATCAGCCTATCCTCGTTTCTTCTTAAAACTCTCGAGAGACTTATAGATGCACACCTGAGGCAAACTATTAGTCCCGCTCATCTAGCACACACCCAACATGCATACAGCAAGGGTAGGTCTACTGAAACCGCCCTGCACTCCCTGGTCTCAAGGATTGAAAGATCACTTGAAGTAAGGGACTTTTCTTTAGTAGCATTTCTCGACATAGAGGGTGCCTTCAATAACGTCCAACCTAACGCCATCACCTCTGCCTTGACATATGTGGGAGCAGATGTGCCGCTAGTAAGATTCATCGACCAATTGCTAACCAGCAGAACGGTGTACTCCCAACTTGGCGGTGCAACTGCTCGCAGATTTGTTAGCAGAGGTACTCCGCAAGGAGGTGTTCTCTCTCCTCTACTATGGATCGTAACAGTTAACCAACTGCTTCGATTGATGGAAGAGGAGGGACACGTGGTGGTGGCTTACGCGGATGATATTGCCATCTTCAAATGCGGAATGTTTCCTCAAACGCTGTGTGACCTCATGCAGAACGCACTGACAACACTTGCTCAGTGGACAAAATCTTGTGGCTTGGGCGTGAACCCGGCTAAAACGGAATTAGTTCTTTTCACCAGGAAGTACAAAATTCCTGATCTTATTCCTCCTAAAATCAACGGAGTAAGCCTTGTATTTGGTGACAATGCCAAATACTTGGGTGTCATTCTGGACAAGAAACTACTCTGGAACGACAACATAAATGAACGCATAAAAAAGGCAACCATTGCTTTTTTCTCTTGTAAAAAGGCCATTGGCCGCAAATGGGGTTTTTCCCCATCCATTGTACATTGGCTTTACACAGCCGTAATACGCCCCATACTACTCTACGGAGCTCTAGTATGGTGGCCAGCACTCGGGAAACAATCAGCCCTGAACAATCTGCATAAAGTACAGAGAAGTGCGGAAATTTGTATTAGCGGCGCTCTCCGAACGACACCAACGGAAGCGCTAAATACTATTCTTCACCTTCTACCACTAGACCTCGTAGCTAAGCAAATGGCTACCACAACAGCCTTAAGACTACGAGAATCCGATACCTGGTACAGGGGCAATTCGGGACACGCCACCATACTCGAAGACCAAACGGGTATACCATTAATTACAGACTACTGTATACCACAAACGACGTTCGACAAATATTACGACGTCTATATCCCAAGCCGAAACGATTGGGACAACCTTCCCCACAGCAGAGCTAACGCCATTAACATCTACACTGATGGCTCTAAGCTCGACGAAAAAGTAGGAGGGGGCGTTTTCTCTCCCAACCTAGATTTGAACTTATCGTTCCGCCTTCCTGATCACTGTAGTGTGTACCAAGCAGAGGTGGTAGCCATCCAGGAAGCTGCCACCTACCTTAGCACACTCACGGTCAAGGAAGGAAATGTATTTATATACTCAGACAGTCAAGCCGCCCTTAAAGCACTTGACTCACATACCAACAATGCTAAAACACTTACGGAATGTCGCTCATCTCTGAATGAGATCGCACGGCATTTCAGTATACACCTTATATGGGTGCCTGGTCATCGCAACATAGAAGGAAATGAGTCTGCGGACAAACTGGCCAGAATAGGTACCACCATCGAGCTCCTTTCAGGGAAGAGCACGATAGGGATGCCTATGGCGACATACAAGCTTCACACAAAAGCTGAAACACTTCGTCTCGCTACGAATCGGTGGAAAAACCTTTCTTCCTGTGCAGTAGCGAGGCTTACGTGGCCAACATTCGATCAAAAACGTACTAACACACTTTTACGTCACAGAAGGGACCACATATCACTTCTGGTGGGGACCCTCACGGGTCACTGTCTTATTGGCAGACACGCAGCACGCCTAGGCGTCACTTACCATGACTTCTGCAGAAGTTGCGGACACGAAGAAGAGGAGGAATCGGTACAACACCTTCTGTGCCATTGCCCCGCCTTGAGTAGAAGGAGACTCAGGACACTTGGTCAACCTCTGCTACTCAACCTCTCGGAGACATCCGGGCTAGAGATCCCAGCTCTGCTCAAATTTATTCTGTCCACACAATGGTTCAGTAACGAGGACCCCCCTCAGTACTAAAAAGGGTTAACAGGGAATAAATATGGCATCGCAATGGGCCCAAAGTGGCCTAAGTGGGAGAGCGACTTGTCGCTCTCAGCCATCGCAACCTAACCTAACCAAAAAAAAAAAAAAAAAAAAAAACTTCATCTCTCTTTAAAATTAATTTTTTTTCTTTTAAATTTTTTTTTTTTAATTTTTTTTTTTTCTTTTTTTTTTTCCTTTTTCCCTTCTCTTTCCTCCCTTCTTTCTTCTTTTTTTTTATTTTTTTCTAAATTTATTAAATCTTTTTTTTTTTCTTTTTTTTTAATCCTTCCTTCCCCTTTTCATTCTTCCTATTTTATATTTTTTTTTTTTTTTTTTTTTACTTTTTTTTTTTTCCTTTTATTTTTTTTCTTTTTTTTTTTCTATCTTCTTTTATTATATCCCTTTTTTATAAAAAAAAATAAAAAAAAAAAAAAAAAAAAAATAAAAAAAAAATAAAAATAAAAAAATGGGATTTGGGGGGAAAAAAAAAAAAAAAATAATAAAAAATATTTTAATATAAAAAAATATAATAAAAAAAAAAATAATATAAAATATATTAAAATTTAAAAAAATTTTAAATAAAATTAAAACAAACAAAAAAAAAAAAAAAACAAAAAAAAAAAAAAAAAAAAAAAAAACAAATAAAAAATTAAAAAAAAAAAAAAATTAAATACCCCAACAAAACGTATATCGTATACCGTATACCGTATCTCGTATCGTATATGTATATCGAATACTTGTAATGCTTAGACGTCGTCTTGAGCCACTGTTCGAGGAGGAGACGGAGAGCGATGAAGAGAAAACGCAGCAGGATAGCGATGACATCAAAAAGGTGGGTCGTATTTACAGCAAAACAAGCAACGGTGAATGTCAAGAAGAACATATGCAGAGCATGCACTTCAATCAACCAGTCAATCAATCAATCATTGTATTTTGTCTTTCTTTTTTTCATATATGCCACATCACAATCGACCGCCACTTGCTCATCATCTAACATCATACTTTCATTCCCACATCTACATCGACATGTTTTGTTGTATCTCATGTAACTGTAACGTATCAATAATGTTTTATACCCGATATATATATAAATATGTTGTATATATAGAAAGTTGTAGTAAAACTAGTGAAGCTTTAGCCAATCCTGCAATATTGCGAGCTCATCCAAATCACACGCCAGGACACTGAGAACGACTGACAATAAGAACCACCCGAACCACCCCTCTCCCAACCCTCCGCCTCTCACGACCAACATATCACGCAAACTGCAAGCAGGAAGCTCTATCCCAACCAGAATTGATTAGTTGAATTCTATTCCCAACAATTGGTAGGGGGAAGCAACGACCAATGGCCACTACCTAGAGGATTTGGCTGGAAGTTCAAGCGACGAGAAGAAGCCGGAGACGGAGGAGCGTCTGCAGCCTCATGTGGGTCTCCGACCCTTGGGCAAGGCCATGCTCACTACCAGGCTGTTGCCCACCACAGCCATCACGGCGCAGACCAGCTTACCGCCAGTTCTGACCTCTTCCTGCGAGTACCTGCTCGAACAGCGACCAGTTACAGTGACGACGACGACGATGACGAAGACGAGTATGGCGATGCCGACTACGAGCAACCCTCCGACGATGACGACGACTGCGAGTCGAGCTCCTTCATCGATTACTACAACAATCAGCAGCGGGAGCGTCACTACCAACAGCGTCGTCAAAGCCAGCGCCAGACCAGCGAAATTTGTGCCACCTCCGCCGCCGCCACGTCGCCTCTTGCTAACGCAGACAAATCTAGGCGCTGTAGCAGCCAAAACGGTGAGTTCTGGTGAAGATTTCGTTCCCTCGGATAGTTTAGTCTCAACTGTTATCCATAGCCACCTCCAAGAAAATCTGGCGCTACTGCTGACAGTGGCTCTTCGGCGGCTGTCGTCGTCACGGTCGCCAACGTTTCGGGCCCAATCGCTACCGCGTCAAAGACAATGCCGGCGACTACCAAAACCTCTGCTCAAACGCCGGCGAAACTGCCGTCGGCGGCGGAATCGGCCGTCCCAAAACGCCCATCGTCAACGATAATCGAGACCTGCCTGCTGGGGGGATCAGTGCCAAAGCCCGGCTCAGTCACTTCATCAGCAACAGTCTCGAGGATGGCAAAGCCGATGCGGGCGAATCTCTCGCAGAGCAACACCAGCAGCCCCAAGGCAGTAGGCAGCGCAGTAGTCGCTGCTGCCCCAGCGCCCCACGTTGGTTGCGGTCTAAGTCCAAGGCTGGAAATGCGGCTGGCGCTCAATCACGACATCCTAGGGGACGAGGACTTGATTTGCTACGAGCCTGGTCCAGATCTAACCACTATTCTGGGGTGAGCTTGGCCTTTGATTTTTGCCCCTGAGCACCTGCTAACGTTATCTTCCGCCAGGCACGACCTCTCCACATTTCATCGTCTGACGGGTCGCGATTTATTGAGTCGTTCTGCCACGAATCGGGTGCAGCCAAAAGAGGCTGTCATATCGTACTCTCAACAACGCAACTCAAAGATGGACACACCGACGGTCAATCGGCGTCCACGTCCGCTGGCTGCGTCGAGCAGTCACAGCAGCAGCAGCCATGGCAGTCCACGCGCCGTTGGTTCAGCTCGTGTCGGCGGCGCTCCACCACGCCCGCTTCCAAATCCAAATACATGGAGCAATTCTGCATCTGCGGCTCGAGCCGAAGGCGTGAGCGGAAGCGTCGTAGACAACAGCATCGCCTGCAGCTACAACAGCGTCGCGAACAAATTAGGCGATCTGGAAATCTTAGCGAGACGCGAGAAGATATATTGCATGTCTCAATCGAAGAGTGGCTGTCCAGTCAGGGTGACATCCATATCCACAACGATGACAACGGCGACAACGACAACAACAACGGCAATGACGATCGGAACGACCACAACAACGATGTTGGGAACGAGACGCGATTGTTCATTGGTGAGCCGACCAGCAGCAGCAGTATCTCTGACGAGGACGATGAGTACTACTTCGATGGACGGAACAATAACAACAACAATGACTGAAGCGTGCCTCGAAACGGAAGTGGGCAAGTCTAAACGCTTGTGAGTAGCACAAAGGGGTATCTATTGCTAACATAAGAGAGATCAGGTATTAATGTGGTCCTAGCTTTGGATCTTCTATAGTTGTACTCACGGTTTGAAGCTTCTTACGAACCATGGAGTCTTCCCGAGCCGCTAATTTAAAGTATAGTTTTCGGTGCCCTAGTTCAGCGGTGGGCACGAAATTTGGTTTTAAGAGCAATCCAGCAACAGCGAGTCTCGATCGAGCACACTGCACTTGCTGAGCCGACTGTGTGTGCGCCCTGCTGGCGCCGTGCGCTGATTCCATTGGTCTTTGTTGTTGTAACACACTTCGAAGCGAGCAATTGCAATTGCTTTTCGGTTACCTTTGTACCGTTCATTATCCAAAATGCCCTGAAAAAGCTGAAACAATTGCTAAGCCTTTACAAGAAACTGAAATCCCAGATATGGTTTGAAGATCTGTTTTAAGTTTACGTACGCATCATTCCCGGATAAATTGAGCTGCCCTTATGAAATAGTCTCAGAATACTCTGCTACTTCCGCAACCGAAAGTCCAATTTGTGCTTTAGAACAGCATGCTTCAACAACAGCTAACATTTCAACCAGTCGGTTGGTAAAAAAAAACAAGTGAGCAAGTCGGTCTAGCCCGACTGAAGTATACTCTATACTTGCAGTATTAGTGCTGCTGTTGCGCTGCCTCTGCAAACTTTCTTGTGCTTATACCTTGACTATCGTTTATCTGATCTTTATCGATTCATACATGGTTTGTCCGGAAAGTAATAGGACTGAGTCGATTTAAAAATATTTATTGAGCCAATCGTTACAATTCTTTAAAAACTTTCAAAATAGGCTCCTTCTGCGTCGATGCAGCGCTGCCAGCACGATTTCCAAGCATTAAAGGCGTCACGGAAGAGCCCGGTGTCGCATGCTGCTTGGATCCCCTCTGTCGTCTCAAAAAGCTTGCCTTTCATCGGCCTTTTCAGGCGAGGAAACAAAAAAAGGAGATTTATCCGGGTCTCCCTTATGGGGGGGTGCGGCTGTTTTATCTTTTTATAGAAACTACCATACTTTGGGCACACCTTTGCGCATGTTCAAATGCTCCGTCACTATGTCATGGCAGATATCCTAATAGTGTGTGTAAATGTGATTAATGCTAGTTAAAGGACACGGTGAACATATTTCTGCATTTAAGGTAAAAATATATTCACTTTTATTAAGCGTAGTTAAGAAAGTTACCAGCATTCAATGCACACAATGCAATGACTTCGATGAGCCGACGGTGCTATAATAATGCTCGGTAGAGCATATTATTATTGTGGTAACCGAGTACAGTGCTAAATACATCTCGACTTGGATCCAACTTCTCCTTCGGTATGCAGGCTTTGTTATTGCGCATGGTGCCTACATATGCCATTCGTTTTGTCATCAAAATCGCGCCAAGTCGTATGACGAGAAGAAATTATCGGCATTTACTGTTAGTCCAGAACCAGCGTATTTTTCGATCAATTTCAGAACAATGTTCTCTCGTTGTTTTACAGCACGCTCTTCATTTGGAACAAGTTCTTCATAAGTATGTTCCAAACATCGTCGATGGCTGCCGATTTTCTAATAGTAATCAAAAAAAAAGTCTAAAAGTTCTAAAAATAATCAAATACATTTTAGAATAGTTTTATATCGGTGCGCAGACATCGTCGCCCTGTAGATAGGGTCTCCGTTGTGGCCCCACAACTCAAGAACAGGCTGACTGTTGGACCTGAATATGCCGGCAAACAAAGTTGGGCCTAAATGGGCGAATATTTCATTTTCCGTTACGGGTTTCGTCAACATTCGTGAACTCTGGTCAGGATTCTTGTCAGACCGCATAGCTCCTGGGCCTTCCGGTTAGTTTCGCGCATAATTATACTGACGATCTCGGGTGTTATTAGCGATTTAAATATTGAGATCGGGTTTCGGATAACCCCTCGAGCCATGACCCATAGTGACAGAGTTATGCGGACGATGCGACCAAAGCTTGTCATCCTTTGAACGGTGTTTTATAATTCAGGTGAACGAGAGCAGCGACTTCATAGAAATCTTCTAAATTATCATCATCGTCATTCGGATCTTCGGCTTCTATGGCGATGTCTGTCTCAGCATCGGTAGCCGCATTTTCTAAAGGGGACACATACTCAAGATCCGTGCCGTCATCGTCTTCGAATGGATCGGGGTTTTCGGCCTCTTCATCAGTACCGGCCAACCGTTCGGCTAACCTTTCTTCCATTTGATTTCTCTCTTCTTCCGATAAACTTTGATTTCTTCTGGTGCGATTCACCACGTCCAACACATCATCATCAAAACTTGATGCTGATGCCATTTTTTATGGAAAAAACACAAAATTGGCAACTATTTGTATCATGCGGACTGGACATGGTCCCATTAAAACGGACCACAGCGTCCTAAAATACGCAATAAAATATCTAAAAAGGCAACCGAAATTGATAAAAATGATATTACAAAATTCAAGTTCAAACAGAAAAATTAATGATTCATCGTCTGTTCACAGCATCCTATAAACTTCTAACGCTATTGCTATAAATTTGGGCGTTCTACATAAACATTCTTCACACAACCCAGACAGTCCGAGTTTCAATCGCATGCCACACCATTCATATTACATATAGGTCTACACAGACCTGCTTGTGCCGTTTGTGACTTTATTTTTGAAAACACGAATAAAACCGAATACAAACACATAATCTTTCGGCCCCCCAAGGCCCTTAAACGAATCTTAGTCGACGTGCTCACGCG
Source organism: Lordiphosa stackelbergi (assembly GCA_018904235.1). Taxonomy (NCBI): domain Eukaryota; kingdom Metazoa; phylum Arthropoda; class Insecta; order Diptera; family Drosophilidae; genus Lordiphosa; species Lordiphosa stackelbergi. The sequence goes on along the minus strand of JAEIFU010001732.1, from coordinate 33,301 downwards.
GTATTGTCGGTGTGTTGTCAACCTCAAATGTCCGGTACCCGGCCTTCCAAAAAGGCCTGGTGCCACTGAAACCCCCCCAACAAAGCAAACCCCACAATTGGGTAAACTTGTTCGTTCATGTCGCAGATTTACCAAGTTTTACACACAAAATTTAATCGCGTACCTCTTGACGGCTTGCACCACTTTTTATCAAGTGCTCAGAAACAACTGACCAGCCGCTCGTTCGTTAGCTAGGAACGCCCTCTACCGAATTCAGTCGGATAAAAATCAGTTCTGTTACTTTCCGGATAAACCCTGTACATGTCAAATTGTGTGGACAGAATGAGTTTAAGTAGTACTGGCATCTCTAGCCCGAATAGAAGAAGTTGACCCACCCTTCTACTTAAGGCCGTTTCCTAATCTTCTTTGTACCTGCAACTTCTGCAGAAGTCATGGTAAGTGACGCCTAGGAGTGCTGCTTGTTTGCCAATAAGACAGTGACTCATCAGGATCCCCACCAGAAGCGATATGTGTTTCCTTCTGTAAAGTTTAGTTGAGTGTTGGCCGCGTAAGCCCCTCGTAGCAAGACGAAGTATCTCAGCTTTTGTGTGAAGCTTATTCGTTGCCTAAGGCATCCCTATCATGATCTTCTCTGAAAGAAGCTCGATGAAGCTCGGTACCCCCCATCTGGGCAGTTTGTCCGCAGACTCATTTCCTTCTATGTTTTGATGTCCAGGCACCCATATAAGGTGTATATTGAAGAGTCATGCAATCTCATTCATAAGCGACATTGAATAAGCGTTTTAGGATTGCTGGTATGTGAGTCAAGTTCTTTAAGGGCGGCTTGAGTACCTCAGTATAAAGATGTTTTCTTATTTGACCGAAAGTGTGCTCAGGTAACTGGGAGCTTTCTGGTCCCTGCCGCAACCCGCTTTTGAAACCCCGACCAGGAAGGCCGAACGATAAGTTCAAATCTAGGTTGGGGGAGAAAAAGTCAACTCCTACTTTTTCGTTTAGTGTAGAACCGTCCGTGTTTGTTTTAATGGCATTGGATCTGTTTTAGGGAAGGTTTAGACTATCTCGCTCTTAGAGCTAATGAGCTTGATATAAGTTCTTCAAACCTTCTCATACCCTATTCATACTTTACATCGTTCCAGAATTAACTTTATCAAGCGCCGCAACTCTGAGATAACCGCCAGTGGCAGCAGCACCCCCAATCATTCCGACGGTGGCGGTGCCCTGGGTGAGCTTGCTCCTGCTGCGGACTTGGCACAAATGTCGCCGCGCAAGGACAATGTAAGACGACCTTTTCACACTTTATCTTTACTCAACTTTTACCATTTTAGGACAAACCCTCGCTGAATCGCCGCCTTTGGAAGCAAATTACCAAACGACGACGCACCAATTCTGTGTCTCAAATAGTTGCTGGCTAAGGGCCTGCAACTATCCAACACTATTTTAGTTTGAAGCTCTAGAAAACGAAATCTACACGACTTTTTACTGTGGCCGTTCAGTAACTGAACTAGGGGCATATCATCATCAATATAGCTGCTGGGCCAGTCAAGTTTATTTTGATACAACTTTGTAGCTAGTGAATCCCATAAATCGTACGTTACGATATATACAGAGATCAATGGGGTACTGTTGCGTCCAACGATACTCCTGCCAAGCTAAACAAAAACAAAAATATAAGACAGAATCACCAGCCAAACGGATTAACTAGAATACAACGAATGGCAGCTAGAGGGCACTGAAAATACGAGGGTAGAGCCAGAATTAGCGAACTGAGAGAAAAGTTACATGAAACTTGGGGGAGAAAAAAGACGATTCTCCGCTCAATATTGGATATAAAATGATAAATGAAATTGGATCCTTGATCCTGTCTCTTGTTAGGTTTTGATTGTTTTTCAAGCTATTTTTTTTTTTGAATAGAACGCAGCTCTGCAGACTTAGGTGGAGTCCTGACTGGTTGTGGCTATTAGGGCTTGTTCGTGGAAGCAGTAGAAAGCACAACCCTAGTTCTATTTCGACTTTGGCCCTTGAACTGCATTCACTTACGATTCGTCGTCCTATCCTGAAGATTCCCCAACTAAAATTCTACAAAAATGAAATAAGAGTTTAACTGATTTTCTACAGAATTAGAAAGACGCTTTCTGTAACTTTTCTAGCTCTTGTTAATAATGTGAATTGTGGTGATATTTAATCAACAGTGTTTAACAGTTGTGATTAAAAAGTTTGCCATAATTTAGCAAAAACTTACTCAAAACATTTTGTGGTATGAGCTTTTTTTAAACTCTAACGATTTAATTAACTGGTTTTAAAAGAACGACTTTATTTTTATACAAGTTAATACACTTGCATTAAAATTTGAGGGATGTATATATACATATGATCTCATATATGAGATTTCTTTTAAATTTATGATCTTCAAAATCTGCTTACCAAGTTTCTTAGCACAAGCTTCTAGGGTCTTTAGGATATAACAACTACAGTGTGGCTAATGAATGTGGCTACTTTGAGAAACTCAAAACAGCTTTTTATGTTATCGAAATAAATTAATATTGTTTTATTTAAAGGAAAAGTCATAGACTTGTATTTAAAGAGCAATTCAAAAAAATTGAAATTAATTCAGGTCGTTTACTTCTGTTACTACCCTCGTAAATGCATAACAAAATTCAGCCAAATTATAGAGTATATTAATTTTTGTTTTTCTTTTATGGAAAAGGCAATTCTATATGTTTCAGTTCTCAATCGATCAATGAAAATTGCCTTAAACTATTGTGTATTTTGTAGACAAACACAAAACAATTTGTGTCCAGTAAATGTGTATTTGTAGTTGGTAGGCAAAAATAAATATATTTGAATTCGACTTTTCTCTAACTATTTACATACATCCATCGGATATAGAACAACTTATATACATACAAACATACTACGTGCATTTTGTAGTTTATTTCACATTGAAATTGGAAATTGTTGATGCTAACAAATTATACGAATTGAATAATAATAATAATAATACTGTAACACTTATCAGCTTTAATAGACAATTTAATAATTAAAAATAATAACTAGAGTATGTCCTAAGTTTAAGATCGATATACTAGGCATTTATCCGAATCAAAAAATCGTACTCATTCTTTAGCGCACATCTTGTTGGAGGATGAAATTGAAAGAAGAATTTTTCTCTTGAAATTCAATATATATATATACATATATACAATAAATCAAAACAAAAAAAGAATTAACCATATAAGCGTTTTACTAATGACACCCCACCCCATCCACAGTCCAGTCCAGTCCAGGCGGAGAGTGTGCCGAGAGCGAAACTGCCACCGCTCGAGCTTTGACACAGCTGCCGCTCAGCTCGACGACTACTACCGATGTGGGCCCAGGCGGCGCTCAGTTTGAAAACGAGTTTCATGCCGAACGGTCGATCCGCGTCGCCACACGCGCTAAAGAATTTTGCCAACGTTGTTGTCGTCGTCTCCAGTTCGGTGCATTGTTTATTTACATACATTACATGTTTCTCCCATTGGCTTTTTTAATTGGGCAGCCAGTGCTGAGTACGTACGAATAGTGCAAAACGAGTGGATCGATTCCATAATTTTTTGTCGTTTTTTTTTTTTAATCAGTGCATTGAATGTGAGAGTGTTTTTTTTTTTTTTTGCTTTGGATGCATGTGAACTAACAGGAAACAACAACAGTTAGAACCATGGCAGAGTCCAAGAGTCGCTAATTGAGGTCGTCGTTGCTAGGTAAGTTTTGTGACTGTTGTTCTACGAGTAGCTTCCGTTTGTTTGAAATTCACTCATCAGATACAGATACGAGCACAAAACGGTAAATAATGCCGGTGTTAGCACACACACACACACACAGAGGCACGCACATATGGAAAACCAACCAACTCCCCCTTTGGGGTGCAAAACTCGCACGATGCACTTTGGGTGCAAAAAGCAAACAGAAAACAGACTGATTTTAATCAGTTCAAACTTGACTTGAGCCCAAGATTGTAGTTTTCGGCACGGAAGCGACATGGTATAAGCGAACAATTTTAGCGTTACGCCTGTGACGTTTAAACGTACACACCTACACACATATATGTACATTGAATGCTTTTGGTACTAACTTAGTATTAAAATATCCGAAAAGTAAAAACCGTTTCGGATTCAGAATTTACGAAGTTTCGATTCTTAATTATTTTTTTTCTTTGTTCCAAAAATAGAGGTTCTTGAATACCGGATTTCAAAGGATTCAAAATATCAGTCCTGGTTCCAGAATTCCAAAAAACAAAAAAAAAGAGTGGCAAATCAAAAAAAAATTGCGAAGTTTTGATCTGCGGGTTCGAAACAAAATCAACTAAAAGTTACGAAACCTAGTTCGGCTCACAAAGGCTAATGCGGTACCTCAACACTATCTTATATTTAAAGTCAGTGAAATCATTCAATATACTTTAAAAGTGATTTTTTTAAGAATTTTTATTTAATAAGTGTTATAATTTCCTTGATGATTTTGAAACATTTTATACAATTAAATATTCTTAACCATATTTTCATCCCTTCCAATTATATATCCTTACCACATATTAGATAACTCGTATAATAAAAGGATAAAATAGTTTTGGTAAGATAGGTTTGAAATATAGGAGGATAAAATTAGAGGATAAAAATAAAATAAACTGTTTCATCATCTATATCTCATAAAATAATCTAAATTTGGTGGACTTTATTGGGTCCGAGATATCCCCTCAAAAAAATCCACCATCTAAAAAGATATAAAAAAAGTGTATAATTAGTGGTCAATCATGGTTAAAAATACTATATAAATAATAAATTTTATATAAGTTTTAAAAGGATAAATTCAAAAGGTATACAAACAAACAAATATATATTTTTCACCCCTCACCCACAACATAACTTTTATTGTTTATTTTACTGCTGCTGTGCAACGAACTTTCTACTGGTCATGACTACACTAATAGATGGCGCCACTACTTGGTTTGAAAAATGCTTGTTGAGAGATTTTCAAAACTTACCAATAGATTTGAGCATAGTTGATCTCATCCTTATCATTCCTACGGCAAATCGATCAAAAATCATGATTACTAAATATGTAGAAGGAACAAACAATTTATCTACAAAGCTGTATAAGATATTGCTTTTTTAAAATCGGGGGCGGTACACACCAGAGAAAAAACCAAGCCGATCGTGCCTGATATCAAGCAGTTTTGATATCAAAGTACGGTAAGACAGAATTTTGATCCAAGCCGAAAATACTAAAATCAAGCACGAATTTCTGAGACGTTCGAAGTCAAAATTAATTGTCTTCTCTTATGAAAGTAGTTTGTCGTCCTAAAAATCAAGAAGAAAAATCTAAATTGCAGCCGATTTCTGTCTCGCCGATTCGTGCTAGATTTCTCTGGGTGTAGTTTAAAATAAACTTGATCAGCCTGCAAAGAAAATGTTTCTTACTTATCATACCTCTGTCTCTTACCATCACTGAGATCTTTGCGTTTATACAGACGGACTGACGGACGTGGCTTGTGATGCTGATCAAGAATATAAATAATTTACGGACGGAAATAATACCTTCTCACTGTTACATACATTTCCACAAACTTAATGTACTTTTGTGTACCTTTGGTACAGAGTATTAAAATCTATGCTTACAATGTGATTTAAACTTACGACCTCGTCATTTTAAGGCAACGGTCTTAGCATTTGCACCATCGGGCTTTTTGCATGCTGAAAGCTCTTACTGTGATTGGTGACATCGTAACGCGTGTGTGTTTGAGTCTCAGACGATGAGGTTAAAGTTAAAAGTACAAATTCTTAAAAGTTTTTTTTTGAAAAAGAATAAATATTTAATGAGTATCAATAACCACATACATACATACTACTTGCGGATACGCCAAGAAGGCATGGAGTGGAATCCACTGGATGGATTAGGCCGAACAGACAAAGAAACTTGGTGGAGGACTGTTGGTAGAGAAGCGAAAGCATGAGGACCTGGAGAGCTGAAGAAGCTACGGCCAACAACAGAGTTCGTTGGAAGAGGAGGGAGTGGTTGCCCCTGTCACGGGATCGGAACTAGAAGAAGAAGAAGATCAATACCCACCTGTAAAATAAATTATGAATATTTAAAAACAAGTAAGAGCGTTGCAGTCGAGTGGCCCGACTCCGAAATACCCAGTACAATTGAGACACACATACAAACACACACACGTACACAAACGCACACACCCACACGCATACACGCAGCAAACATATTTATGCAGAAGATAAGAATGCGATTCTTCCAGTAGGTGTCGCTTCACTCTGGCGATATCGCATATTTATCGCATTCTCATCTGCCTTCGGGAAGAAATGTGTCACTCTGCGATACTTCTTGAAGGAGAGAAAGCGTTTCTTCTGGGAGCTACGAAAAAGTAGGGATGTCGAAATATCGATATCGAATACTTGTTGAATAAATTTTTGCTGTGTATTTTTGTTAGCTTCGGCCCACAAAATGGGGGTTTTTCTGAAGGAATTCTCTTGGATATTACTAGTATTACTGATGCCACTAATATCCAAGAGAATGCCCTTAAGAAATCTTCCTTTTAGTCCAAAATCCAAAAAAAAAGTATTCATAAAAATATCGTCAAAATGTATTCAATATCGATATTTCGACAACCCTACGAAAAAGTCTCTTCTCAGGGATAAGAAAGCGATTCACACAAAAAAATAAATATTTGTGCGCTGCTACACAACCTCCTGCTGCTGGCTGTGCTCTACCTCTCTGCTTGCCTGTTCCGATAAACAACGAGTAAACAAACTTATACTTAATTACATGAAAATCTTTTACTTACTCTGAGGCGATTCGAACTCGGTTCCCTTGGACTGAAATCACGATGGGACTGACGTTTTAGACGACTGCGTCACGCTGTGCGTCTAAGACGAGGCAACTATAGGGTTACTTGTATTGAATCTATTTGAAAGCATTCACCCCTAAATGCATGCTTGTAATTCTCAAGTTCTTATTTATCACTCTATCCATATATATAGGGCAATAGAAATTGATGCCACATCCCTTTATGTTAAAAAATGCGAAACCTTATGTGTTTTGTTTTGTAAATCGCCAAACTACCATCAGACTCTGACTCATACGCTCTGGTTGCCTACTATAGGCACAGCCCGATTCCCGATATGGCACGAAATTAAAACGCACTGCCCACCTCAAATCTAGATATTCTCAAGCTTTCTCAACAAAACAATCTTACCAATCTTAAGCTTAGAATTTATCAACTCTCAAATCAAAATGGTTGTATACCGTTCAAAATAGACTGTTAAAAGTTTCTCTATTGGTTTGGTTCAGTTTTTTTAAGAAAAAAAAATTTTAAAGATTTAAATCACTTTGGAACACACCTCAACCAAATCATGTTACCGTGGCTATATTTCAAATGACGCTGTATATAACTTAAACTGATTGTAATATCAATCGCCAATGTAACCGTCCAAATAAGTTGGTACCTAACTTTTTAGTAAGTCAGACTTGGTCACTCTTTAAAAAGCTGGGGCTAGAAATTAAAAAAGCCAAACAACAAATTCTGCGTGTTCAGGGCCCTTTCTACCTTGAATGTTCATAGGTGCTAGAAAGAGGAGACATTTAGGTCATATTTGAAACTTAAGTAGTTGTAAATAAATAATAAATACAATGGTGAGTCAACAAACCCACTCGAAGCTGAAATAATTACAAAAAAAAGAAATTGTAAAGAAAAAGCATCCAAATGACAGATTAGTCTCATATCTTACATCTTCTCTCTGTGCAGCCGAAGCAGTAGCAGCAGCTCAAGCTGCAACAAATCGCTTCAATTCGTTCTTTCACAGAATAGAAGCTGAGAGATTATAATTATCTAACTACCAGTTGGCAATCAATGATTATTATGATGGGATGCCGGAGCCGATGCCTCAAAAACCGCAACGGAAACGCGCCACTAGCTGTCGGAGCGAACGTTTTTGGTGTCTGTCTATCTCTAAGTGTCTATCTGGTATGTCCGACTAAGGTCAAAACACGGCAGCTAAATGCATATTAAGTAATTTCCAGCAAAGTGAGAAAACAAAAACACAAAACGTAGATGAATGTGGATACATGTTTCCTTTTTTTTTTTTGCAAAATGGCAAGTGCAAAAATTTGTTGCGAAAATTGATTAACATCAAACTGGTTGGCTTTATGAAACTTTTTAATTGAAACTCACGTAAAATCAAACGCTCGCTCGCCACGAAAGCTGGAGAAGACCAAATAAATTTTTTTCGGCAACTTTTCACTGATAAACTGGTTTGTCAGTTTATTGAATTTTTTTTATACATTTGCATCGCTTTAGCGTAAACAATAAACAATTTCAATAAGCAAACAAAAAGATGTCTCAAGGTATTTGACCCAATCATCATTCTGAACGACGCAAAAAATCAAGAAGAATAAAAGCTCACACGAGAAGGGTAGGTAGGTAGGTAGCTCGGTAGGTCGGAAGTTTATGAGAGCTTCAACCCCCTGGCTTGGGCAGCTGCGTGAGAAGGCTTAAGTTTTGAAATTTGTCTGATACTCTACTCTACTCTACTCTACTGGGTGTTGTACATTTGGCCATTCACCTAATTTTGAAACCAGTCAGCTTATTAGAAGCAAACAAAACCCTTCACTTTCATTTGTTTTCCATCCGTTCCCTTCAACATTTCTTTAAGGCCTTTCTAAAAAAATTTCTTTAATGCGTAAAATCATTTGTGGAAAACTCTCTTTGGTTTGGTCCAAGATCCCTGATGTCAGACAAATCAGTGCAGAAATTTTCCAAGTCCAAAATATTTCTTACCTAATCATTTCTATAAGCTTACAAAGTTACTTTAATAAGGTTTACGCTTAGATCAAAGAATTCCAGTTAAAAGCTTAATATTTGAAAAAGAAAAAGCAGTCCAGTCCCGTCCAGTTCAAAGTCAATCCGAGAGAAAAGGGTTTTAAACTTCAGTTATAAAAGCATTTAAACTAAAAATTAGATTGTTTCAGAAAAGGTTTGGTTAAACTTAAGATCTGTTCAAAATCGTACTTACAGTTAATCAGTCTAAAACAGAGGTGGGAATGAAATTTGAGTTTGGGGGCAGTACACCAACAACAAAAGAACACTAGATCAGCGAGTTTTGCTCGCACTTATTGCGCCGTCTGCTTGAGTTGTTGTAACACCCTTCGTAACGAGAGAATTTTTTATGCGGGAGAGTGAATCCAAAGGGACCGAATAATAACTATCAGAGCAATTGAGGGCAATGGGACCAAAAGCATGCCGATCACTAGTCTAAAACGCAACATGTTTCTTTTCAATCTTCTTAAGCAATGAGTGAACTGTAGTTAGTGGGGTGGTCCAGCTAGTGTTTGGAATTTGAACTATTCATAATTAGACTTTAAAAACGTCAAATGTCATTCGGAAAGCGACTAATATTTAGTAAAAACTTTGACATTTACGAATTGGGTCGCTATTCGCTTGAAGAAAGTTGGGAAATAATAAAAACATATTTCCAAAGTGGTGAGTCCTTGACTAAAACTATGCGGAATTCGAAAAAAAACATTAAACAAAAATAAATGATGATGATGAAAAGGTGAAGGCGGGACTAGCCGCTGAAACGCGTAGGAGAAGAAGAAAAAATAGAATATGAATTTTTATTTTGGATGAAACAACGGTTATTGCAACCCATACATTAAACACAACTATTAGACAAATTGGCCTACCACAATTCACACAAATAAAACTTAATTTGTTGATCTATTCGTGAAGCGAGTCGTGAAACTGGAATGTTGGTGGATAAACCGACAGAAAACATTGCCAAGTCTGCCGTGGTGGTCATTTGACCGAAATTGATTTTCATAAATAAATGACATGAACCAACCTTTCCAGTAAATGCGCAACCTTTGAAACACTGCCAAGTCAGCCGTGGTGGTCATTTGACCGAAATTATTTTTCATAAATACATTGATTGAACCAACCTTTCCAGTAAATGCTCAACCTTTTTTTATAGCAATATTAAATCTCAATTTTTAAAATGCACCACCTTACAACCTATTGAGAAATGTGGCGACCGTGCTTAGTTTGTATTCTAAAAGTACAACAGTTACAGCGCCACGACGCAACAATCCAGTATGGCTGGAGGCCACAACATAAATACATGTGGCAAATGACAGCAGAACTTGGGATGCGTGGCAAATGGAACTGTTACGAAGATTGACGATGGAGGAAAATGAGTTCGCAGGCGAGGCAGGGGTGATACTCGATGCACATAAGCGCCTAGAGTACAAGTGAAAGAAACTATTTTAGGGATGATGTGGGACATATGCAATATCGCTTATTTTTCTTGCAAGAGCTGAAGTGCTCAGACTAAATTATATGCCGCACAGAACGACGGAAAGCCGATGCACCCTATGATGGATGAAAGAGAAGATGTTGCACATTTCACGGCGCGATGTCCAATACTAGGTGAGCTCCGTTTACTGCACTTTGACAAATGGACTCGAGAGAAGGAAATGCTTGACCTAATGAACGGTTCCAATTGGCCCTCTCTAACCTCATATCTGAGGGAGGGGCCACAAAATATAGGCAGGAGTTTTTAGGGGATTTCTAAACAGGAGGGTCAATTTTATTTTTTTGTAGAGAATTTTTATAATGTTAAATGTCAATTAATGAATATTTTGTAACCTCAACTTATGTATTATATCGTTTATTTTTCTCTGCAAAGGGTGTTAAAATTTTGCCCAGAATTGGAAACGCATAGAAAATCTCCGACCATAAACTATCTATATTCTTGATCGGGTGACCAATGCTTTGTCCGTCCGTCTGTCCGTCTGCTTCTACGCGAGACTAGCATCTCATTTTAGCTATCGAGCTGAACCTGTGCACAGAGTCTTCTTTTTCTGCACGCTGCTAATATGGAACCGGACCGACCGGACTACATCTTGTAGCTGCCATAACGAATTGTCGGTCGGAAATGAGTTTCCTCATGTTTTTACTGTTTGCTCTCAATTTAAACTGTCTCAAACACGGTCATGGCTATTATGTAGCTTTTTAACTGATGTGGAAGGTTCGGTCTAAATCGCTAACCGTCGAGACATCCTATTGCTGGGTTTCAAAACTTGGGTACAGACTAAGAAAATGCTGGCTTTGCTTACTGATGTATCTAAATATTTGGCTTCTGAAACGTCAATTACTAATTAAGCTTATTTATTTTGAATTACTGTTAATGTTAATCAATGAAGTTGTTTCCCTGCGAGTGGTTCTCTTACGCACTATTACCGGTGAACGATTTGATATCTCGGGACGACTGTGAAATCAGGGAGTAACTGGAAATGGAGTATTGTGGACCACTTAAGGGAAGTATGGGCTAACGGCCTCAATTGCCATGCTCAGAAGGATACCAGCATTTATTTATAATAAAGTCACTATGTGCATTTGTTTTTTAACACAAATTATAAAATTTATGAATAAATCAATACTCCAACTATAAAAATGAGTATGCAAAGAAATATAGTTGTTTATTTGAGATTTTCATATACTAGAAAAACTTGTACTACTGAAATCAAGACTCATTTGAAATGGCTGGTACTTATATTAGTGTTTTTGTAGTGAATAAAGAGAATTACTTAGATCAGTGGAAAACTTTGCTTACTTGTACAGTTATTGACTTCTAGATCTAATGTTCAAATTTCGTTGAACAGTGCAACTATCTGGTTGCGTTTGAACACAAGTGGGGGGCATCCAAGAAAATATTAAGATAAATCACCTTTAAATGGGAGGGTGACATGTGTTTGCATTTAATACTACCTGGCGATGTAAGATTGTGTGATACGTGGCATGGGTCTAAACCAAAATGTATAAATAGACACCAAAATTCAAGTAAAGGTTTGTAACAGTTACTGGAAGAGGAACTAGTCACTCGCTAACCAAAAGACAACAGTTAGTCAATTAAAAGATCAACTGAACAAGACAGAACTAGTATAAGAATAACTAATTAGAGATGAACTTTTTAGTAAGCTACTTTATTATTGTTCGCACACAACCAAACACTAAAGGGTGGAGCTGAGATGGGAGGGCAGACCGGAACAAATGAATAAAATCATCAGTCAAATAACAACAACCTTAAGAAAATCTAGAGCACCAGTTGTTCCAGTTGAAATTCTCTAAAAACAGGGCGGAAACTCTGGCCAAAAATTTTCTTCTTTAAATTGATGTTTAAATGAAATTTTTTGATTGTGTCATATGTTTTATGCTGTATTTTTAAATTATAATTTAAATTTAAGTCATATTCTCCATAAATAAAATGCAAAGTTTAAAAATTTTTGGCGCCAAACAAGAGGTATAACTTACTAGCTCTTAATCCGCTGGCTGCCAACCAGATGGCGCCACAATCGCTAAACGGCACCACTGAAGTGGTTGGTTTAGATTAACATGAAAGACTTTGGTTGTTTTTCCAATTATTATTGAAACGCAAATTTCAATGTTTAAACTAATTAAATAATTTATTCGTTTGATGTAATCTATACCTAGAAAATAATGTTGCTTAGCTCCCAAAAATTTATTAAGCTTGCTTAAATTGTTTGGGTGGTGAATTTTCCGAATCTCCTCACAATAAAAGAAATGGATGAATAGAAAATGCAAAAAGGAAAAGAGACAAAGAGTTTCATTTCGAAACTTCAATCAACACGCTTGCCTGATAGCGCGGATGCCAAGATTAATAACGACATTTAAGTGGTCCCGAGTTCGATCCCCAGACAAGGCGGGGTCAAGAAATTATAAATTCGTTCTTTCTTAAAAAACTAAAAAAAAATTTTTTTTTTTTCCGTTGTGTAATAATGAAATTATATAATATCAATTTGATCCTAAAAATATCATTTTGATATGGTCGAAAAATTTACTTTGATATTTTCGAACAGGTCAATTTCAAGTTTGACATATCGGCTTTTTATTGATATGAAAAAATATAATATTGAGCCCCAGATCATATCAATTTTTTTTAATGTGAAAAAATCAATTATTCAGTTCAAAAATCATTTTATTTCTTCCACAAAACTTACCTCAAGTGCTCCATGTTTACACCCATTGTAGTGCCTATTTCAGGGTACTTGAACTTCTGTTTCTGCTGGGCAAAATGAGGCGTAAAGTGGCCAACGCTGTTGTTGTCGTCGTACATTTTGTGCGCCTCACAAACAATGGGGGTACCCCATTGTGGGTTCTTGGCTCTGACTTTGCTTCTGTGCATTGTCTTGAGTCCACAAAAGAGCCAACTGCTCTAGCAGCTGCTTCTGCCACATAGGCCGTACATAGTAATTAGAATCGTATGTGTGTGTGAGTGTGTGCGCAGAGTTCGCTGACTGACTGACTGACTGACTGTGACTGGTCGTAGAACCGTTTGGCTGCCTCTCTACCGCTCATAATCACATGCCATAGGCATAGGAGAGTCATCCACTGAAGCTCTGGGGCTCTGTCATTAAACATGGCTGCGTTTTGTTCTAAGCAATTACGCAAAAGCCATTTCAAATATATATAAAACTCTTCTTCGAAAGATGGTCTAAGATTTACCAAATTCTTTCAATTCCCTTTTGGGGTCTTGTGTCATTAATCACTGAAATTGAATTAACGTCTTTCCATTGAAGTCATTGAACTTGTGTGTGGGGTGACAACTAAAATAATGCATTGCATATGACTTTTGGATAAATAGCGGCCTGACCTTGACAAGGGCAGAAAGCCAAAACGTGTTTACACTCTTCTCGTATGGATAAACCGGTATGGCTATGACCAGAAAGTGATATGTTAGACTTTGGTGACGCTTCACAGATTTTTTCAAAACTGTCAAAAAAAAAAACATTCGCTTAGCTTAGCTCAGCTGGGCTGGGCTGGGCCACGTGCCCCGAGCCAGAGTTTGTTGTTGTTGTTGTAGTTGGGGCACCACCCAACATTTTAATGCATTCCATTTCGTTTGTATTTTTTTTTTTTTTGCCACATGTTTTTGAATTGCAACTCCTCGTCGACTCAATTGTGTTGAGTATGAAAGCGTGAAAACGCATTGAATTGAAGCAAAACTGCAGCTGACCGGACAGTGACCAGCCTATGTATGTAAAAGTATATATATAAATACGTATGTATGTGTGTGTGGGAATTCAAATTAGTGAAAAAACAGCAGTCCGACTTGAAAAAATATGGAAAAGCAATAAAAATAAATTAAAGTATTATGCAAAAATCTCTTATGAAATGAAGCACGTTCACCAGCTTTCCCAATAGACTCTACCAACTTCAGAAAACCAACTGCCGGATTTACCAACTCGATCAAAGAGGATAAGACAACAATTAGGCATAGAATTTAAACTAGGCACGGTCGCCACATTTCTTAACAGGCTCTAACACGTTCAGAATGCCAATAACTCACACAAACCGTCCGAATGTCATAGGAACAATGTGTGTGAGAGGAAAGTAACTTTTTAATTTGTCAAGTTGCTAGATTTTGACCTAGCCCAAGGTCTACTTGATTTTCAAAGGAAATCCATCCCAGTGCCATGGTCAGCTAACCCCCTTAGATCGATTTCACATTCAGCATTCTATGAAACTAAAAGATGAGATCTTTCATATTGTATTACACACTCGCACACACATTTGGTTGCGCCTGAGGAAACTTGGAGATGAGTTGAGTTTAGGAGGTAAATGGCCACTGCCTGCCCCTGCCCCTGCCCATGCCCCCCCTACTCAACAAAAAAGGTGAATGTATGCAAAAAACGAACTCTGAATGTCATTGACTGAAGATGGAGACGAGCCATATATCTCTCTCTCCATGTTTAAATCAAGATTCATTGCAATGCAAGTCACAAGTTAAAGTGTATGTGTGGTGGGAAAATCAACAAATTTGCTGACCTTGAAATGGACCCCGCAGAAAGTGCTAAATGCTAACTAGAAAAACCTGAAGACTTGTCAGGGCAGAGAAAGTTGACTTTGGAGTAACCAGTTGGCCAGGCAGGCAAGAAAAAGTAAAATTATTTTGGGACAGGCCATTGGAAAAGTATGTCACCTGCAGCAAAAGTCCAAAAACAGCTGCGAGCGAGCCCGAAAATGCAAAACAAAAAAAAAAAATATTGGCAAGTTTTTACTTTCGGTTCCCTCCCCAACAAATTCCAAACGAAATTTCGCTCTCTCTCTCTCTTTTTCTTTACAGGCCAAACAAGTTCTCTCATTTGGGTGCGTGTTGCATGCCTCCACAAGCAGGAAGCACTTGCAACACGCAAAGCTCTGCATTTGGCCAGTTGCCCGTTTGGCTAATGGAATTCGAATTCGCCAATCTCCCAAGTTTCAACTTATATAAATTATTAGGCTAGCTCCATTGGAGAGCCATGTCACGTACATGTACGAGTACATAGATCAGTGTCTCGGGGGAATTGATTATACAATGGACGCCTCTCTGCAATTTTAGGCACGTCCTCGTTGCAGATGGGCCTGGATATTAGTTAAAAGTTTGAAAGAGTAAGCCAATTTGTGATCATTTCAATTTCAATTTATTGACGACAACCAACCTTAGAGAAAATGGGGCACCCATCTGACAAATGCGGCACCCATCTAATAGCTTACAGTCAGTAAATATACCCCGACTTAACTGTTTCTAGTAACAGAGAGCTCAGTCGTTGACCTTCTACTGATTTTCAACTTAATTGTTTTTTTTTTAAACAGTGAGCAAATGTGACACCCATCTGTCAGTTTACAATTAGCCAAGTCATAACCTTTTTCAGAGTGTTTCAACCTCACTTTTCAACTGCCTTTAATTTGCATCTGTGAGAAAAAGGAGGCACCCATCTGACCACTGAGAGCAAAGGCGGCACCCATATGATAGTTGAGGGTGAGCCTACTGCTTATTACACCCAGAGAAATCTAGCACGAATCGGCGATACTGAAATTGGCTTCAATTTAGATTTTTTTCTTCTTGATTTTTTAAGACGAAAACTGCTTGCATACGAGAAGACAATTGATCTTGACTTCCAACTTGTTGGCGAGGGAAGTGCGGGAGCCATTAGCGAAGAGCGCGAGCAAATAATGAGAACAACCAAGTACATCTGCACTTGAGGTCAAGTCTTTTCGTGCTTCTTTTCAAGAAGATCTATTTTTAAATTCAAGATTATCCATGCTTACTACCATGCAGATCTATGCTTGATATGAAGCCGACTTAATTTTAAACCAAGAATTTCAGACTCAGAAATTCATGCTTGATTTCAGTATTTTCGGCTTGGATCCAAGAATATTCCGTCTTACCGTACTTCTGACATCAAAACTGCTTGATATCAAGCACGATCGGCTTGGTTTCTCTGAGTGTATCTTCCAACACAACTGTTTAACTGCATTTGTTTCGCAACTGCAAATGCGGCACCCATCTGATAGCTTACACTGAGTTACGTTTTCCTAAAGCCTAGTCAAACCCGTTCTTAATTTTTCCCAATTTTACTGCAATTGACTTGCAACTGCGAGCAAATGTGGCACCCATCTGTGTAGAAAACACGTTAACTAAAAGACGAGATAAGCCTATGAGATAACACAAGCCCTTCTTCTTCTTCTTTATTGGCCATCACAACCGTTTGACGGTCTCGGCCTCTGCAATTAATGCCTTCCAGTCGGCTCTGCTCCGTGCGAGCTGGCAATGTCTTCCCGCACCAGGTTGTCCCATCTTAGTGGTGGTACTCCCCTCTTGCCTTTTTCTCCATTTTCAACCGGCTTCGATTTGTACGCCTTTTTAAGCGGAGCTTTTTCATCTATCCGGGAGACATGTCCTAACAAGCGCATTCGCTTTTGCTTTAAGCGCTTGACCAGACAGGAGTCCCGATAGAGCTCATACAGTTCGGTATTCATTCGAATGCGGAAAATATCCCCAACTTTTAAAGGTCCATAAATGCTCGGAAGAATTTTTCGCTCGAACACACCAATCGCAGCCTCATCTGCTGCTGTCATTGTTCTACGCCGTGTTGCAGTACTGGGATGTAGAGGTGGAGAACAATCGATAGTCGGCGCCATCGATAGTGGACGATAGTTTTTTCAAACCATCGATAACTATCGATAGTTTTCGATAGTAGCTTAAAAAGTAGATATTTAAGTGAAATTGTAACAAAAACTTAACAAAAGAAGTTAACATTGTTTATTCAATATTCTGCTATTCATTTAAAGCATATCCTGTTGTACAAGCAAATATTCTTGTTGTACATTTAATTAAGCCAAGTATTTTTGTTTTAAAATAAAAGCATGTTAATGTTTTTATCCTCAAGACGAGAACGGCGTTCTGAAACTATTTGCCCAGCTTTGCTGAACATCCTTTCAGTCTCAACTGAAGTGGCGGGCCACATTAGTATTTGTGCATTAGCTTTCCAATAAGCCCGAGTTCAGCTTCATACATCTGAAATTAATAATAATTAAATTCGGTTTTTTTGCAATTTTAAATATATGAGGGCTTACTTTTATCCAGAGCAATGGATCTGTGTCCCGTGAGGCTACAGACCTTTCCAAGTATTGGCGTTTGAGTATAATGGCATCGCTTCGCCTGGTGGTTGTTTGCTCCATCGCTTTTTCCTCAACAAAATTGAAGAATATAGATTCGCTTTTCTTCATGTCCACTGGTGAAAGCGGGTTTTGAGTTTTTTTCTGTGAAACCAGTACGAGGTCGTTTTCCATTAGAGCTGATGCTTGATCAGCATTAAATTTATTGAAAAACCCAAATTTTGTAAACCTCGGGTCCAATATTGTTGTAATTCTTGTGATGCTTCTTTCCTCATATTTGAAAAGTCTTTTCTTTATCGAAGAAAGTAGAACGTTTTGAAGCATTTTCCCCTCGGAAGTAAACAACTCGTCTGTGTTGTTTTCGACTTTTCGGTACAGCCCATATATAATTGGTATTTCCCTCCGGAATTTTTTTCTGTCGCACTAGCATTACCTTTGTCGACTTTGTTAAGGAACTTGTCCATGTCACTTTTATGAACTTTAACTTTAATTTAACTTCTACGTCTGTAAAATTTTCTCCAGCTCACAATTCCGCGTTTTCTAAAGAAGTGAAATTCTTCAGAAAAACTATCAAAAACCATCGATAGTGCAGGTCTGCCATCGATGGCGGTTCGATAGTGACAAACTATCGATAGTGCCGATAGTGCTATCGATAGTTCTCCACCTCTACTGGGATGATAAGCGAGTTCTTCTTGAACTCCCTACTGAGCCCGTAATAGCATCGGTTTGCGGGCGTGTTTCTTTGCCGAACTTCCAGACTGATGTAATTGTCACTGGTTATCATCGTTCCGATGTAGACAAAATCCTCTACCACTTTAAAGTTGTACTCTCCGATTGTAACTAGACTTTCTTTCCGCGCATACTAGGTACTTCGTCTTGTCCTTATTTACCGCTAAGCCTATCAGTTCAGACTGCCTCTCAATCTCTGAAAACGCCCTGCTTACTGCCCGTTCGTTTTTGCTGATAATATCAATATCATCGGCATATGCAAGTAGCATTACATCTTTATGAAGAAATGCGCCCGTTCTGTTGGCATGTGGACACTGGAGCAGTATATGTACCATCAGTAGATTAAAGAAATCACACGATAAGGTCGCCCTAAAACCTCTTTTGGTATCAATTTTTTTTTTTATAATAAATTCATTTATTCGTTATTTAGGTACCCTAATTCTAAATATTTACAACTTACTGTTACTCCTAAGATTAACTTATATTGTAGTGCTATTTTAATTCATTTGTCTGTCTTAATTTGTATATCGAGTTTGCTATTTGTTTATATCTTCTAGTTGGGATTTTAACGTAAGATTTATAATATGTTTTGAAGTTAGAATATCGTGTTTGTATTTTATGATTGTGTATATTCTAGTTTTAGTTTTTATCCGAAGGTAAGTATCTAGGACTTTGTTTCAGGTGAGCGTTGATGTATATGTATAAGAGTGAGTTAAGAAGTGAAGCTTTGTATGATGCAAATTTAAGGCAATTATCTCAATATAAAGACTAGATCCTTCGGTCAGCAAGGTCAGTTGGGTGGATCCTTTGAAGTCTCCTTCTTGCCCTGATCCCGTTATTCCTCCTCCTTCGCAGGAGGCGTCTGGCAAGATTGTTTGGGTGGGAAGCTACTTTGTCAAGGTAGCGTGCGGCCTGTTTATTGATGATGTCGCCAACCATAGGCACCCCGCATTCTCGTTCTATATCCCTTGTACGAATGTACCACTCAGCACCTGTGACTCTTCGCAGTAGTTTGGCCTGGAAAACCCTGATTTTGCTCAGGTGGGTTTTTGCAGCTATTCCGTACACCTGCACGCCGTAGCGCCAGATAGGAGCTAAGATAACCTTGTATATGAGAACTTTGTTCCTTAGAGACAGCTTGTTGTTGGCGTTGAGGAGCCAACTCATCTTCATTGCTTTGCTGCGAAGTCTGCTAGTCACATCAGCAACATGCTGTTTGAACGTGAGTCTTTTATCTAAGGTCACACCTAGATATTTGTGGCTCGTGTTGTGAGGTAGGACCTCACCGTGCAAGAATACCCCAGGACTAATGTCTCTTCTGAGTGTGTGCGTAACACAGGCACACTTGTCAGGGTTTACAGATATATTCCAGCGGCACGCCCAGTTTTCGAATCTCCTTAGGTATTCTTGGAGTGCATCTGTTGCCATATAGATGCACTTATTTCTAGCCATTATTGCAGTGTCGTCGGCAAATGTTGCAATCAGAAGGTCCTGCGGGTCTTCGATGGGAATGTCATGTGCAGTGGGCATGTCTGAGGTGAATAGGCTGTACAGTGTTGGGCCTAAGACGCTACCTTGAGGTACTCCTGCTCGAATTCTTTCGGGACCTAAGGCCATCCTGGACCACTCTGTCCTGTCGGATAAAAATGATCTGACCATCAAAAAGATTTGAGGGTTGAGCGTTCCCTTTATTTTGCCAGTAGGCCATCATGCCAGACCCGGTCAAATGCCTTTTGGA
This sequence comes from Lordiphosa stackelbergi, assembly GCA_018904235.1. NCBI lineage: Eukaryota > Metazoa > Arthropoda > Insecta > Diptera > Drosophilidae > Lordiphosa > Lordiphosa stackelbergi. The sequence goes on along the minus strand of JAEIFU010001732.1, from coordinate 13,337 downwards.
TATCCAAGTAAACTGCCACAACGTACTCCTTGGCGTGGAAAAAAGAATAGAACAAAAAAAAAGACTTTCAAGATACTGATGCAAGGTCAAGTTTGTCCGTCAGATAAGGGTACAGGGATCTGTTCAAGAATATTTTGAGAAATATTAACGTGTCAACGACTGTTTTTCTCGGGTTTCGGTCTTTTTAGTCTTTACAAAGGGTTTACTATTTAAATTTTCAGTACGAGTTTGTCTTGTCCGATTTATTTACAGCGTCTGTCTTCGTTCGTTTTTGTCTGTCTACTGCTTCTCGTCCATTCTCTATAAACAGTGTGACCATCGCTACTTATTAATATTCTGTACATATTGGCGGCTATTTTCAAACAATTCCAAAGTCTTTAAAAGATTATTCTTAATCGTCGAATGTATACAATTTACATGGACCCTATGGCAGCTATAAGATAAGTCCTCCGATTTTGTCCAAACTTTGCAGATGAGTAAAGCATAAAATATTCATAGTTGCAGAGTTAACGAATTGAAAATGAAATGTTTATTAAACTTGTTGTTGTGATGGGTGACCTTATTTATGGTTTTGTTTTTGGCCGGCACCAATTCAAGTTTTTAAGACAAAAAAAAGCCACTATTTTTGGGTTTTACTCCGATATATTTTGACTTTCCTCGGAAATCGTCCTCACAGCTATACAACATAACAATACAAAGAATTAAAAATGTTTACTTTATGAACATTGATATACATTAACCCATTTATTCATACAAGAAGCCACAGCATCTGGCTTGTCAGCTGTGGAGTTTGAAATTAATACTTGATTTTGTTTTTGGTTGAGTCTAGCAAGTTCCTATATCTGTGTCGGTCTTAAAATTTAGTCTTACATGTATGGGTGTACTCATAATGTGGAGCATTTCCAATGTAAAACGTTTTATATACTGCTGTTTTTCTAATTTTCTCACAGCTGGTTTTTTTTCACGCTAAAATCAACATCATCAGTTTGCAGTAAAATAAAAATACACGTTCTCATTCAAACTAAGAGCCAAGTTAAAACAACAGGAATATACATTTTATATATCTCTCTGCGTGTCGAAAATGAAACCAAAATTATTTTTTAATACCCTCTACAATGGTATGCAAATTTAAAATCAAAATACAGAACGCTTACTCAAACGGGAGAATCTACGCAATTGCCCAAGTTTTGATATCTCAGTCATGTCACGTAGATTATAGCTTAAAGATTATACAATGTTAGTTTTTTTTTTTGGGGACATATTTAACTCACGTCTCTCGTATATGCGGCCCTTGCCCAACATCAACATCTTTGGACCTCACGCTGACCCATTTGGCCCCAATGCGAATGCCGCTCACATTTCAGCTGCGAATGCTCTTCTTTTGCTTTTCATTTCGTTCATTTCTTTCATTGGCCACTTTTCAATGTCAGCGCTTTTTGGGGTGACACTGAAGCGCGTGCTTAGCTATTTCTACGAAACACAAAAAAACACAGAATTTACACACAATTTATGTAAATTTTTATTTGCATAAAAAGGTGTTTTTTTATACTTATATATGTATGTATATTTTTCATTTTTCAGGTTCAAAGCAATTAAGTAATAACACAAATCAAATGCCAAAACACACAAACACACTAGACCTAAACAAAGGCAAAATACAAAAACAAAATAAAAATGATGCAAGCGGCGCCCTATGAAAGCCCTCCACGGCTGGCAGAGCAAACCAAATGCTAAAATCCCTCAACAGACTTTGAAGACCACACGATATGCTTCAGAAAATAGCAGTTTGCACTTTAGTTTAATAACGCTTAAAGCCGGACAAAAAACAACAACAACAAATCTGTGTGGTGTATCTAAATATTTGTTAATAGTTGGATAAACTTGAAGGGAATTAGCAGTTGGACCAACTTCTGGGGATGGAGCGAAAATCGTTCTAATATTCTCTCTAATTTCTAATCAGATTTCGTGGGTTGAGTGTTCTATTTCGGGTATCCAAATTTCAATTATTCAATTAATTACAGCATTTCCGATCCCGAATTTCATTTATTTCATATGTAAATCCCTTCGCTGAGTCCAAAAATGCAGTCCAAATATTTTTTAGTGGTGCCGTTTTCAAAAAGTCACGGATAAGCTAGTTTTTAGATTCTGAATAAAGCACCTTTGGACACTAATTTTTCATCCAAAGTCAATCACATAAAGTCTTAACCAGGTACAAGATAAATTTGGCAGGTCATAGAAGCCCTTAAATAGAATAGTTTGAATGTTAACTATGCCTCCTACGACGAACACAAAAACAATCAAACTAAGTCAATTTGCATGAACTTGAAACCTTCAATTTGTTACTTAAATGCCAATAACTTCTATATTCTTCAACGGATTTTAATGAATGAACATTTTAATAAATGTTACACAATTGTTTTCGTGGTGAAAATCGCACCTAAAATCTAGCTTTTTTTTAAGTGATAAATTTAATGCAAAGGTGCCGATAAAAGCCTTTATAACGCCGAAGTCAAGCACCGGATTAAGAAGTGGTGTATGAATGAATGATAGGGCGTTCAATTACCTTCTAAGAAAATATTACCTTTTTATAATGAATAATTCGATACTGAAGATATACACATTTTTTAAAGGTACTCTTTTAAGAATATAAAAACTAGCTTTTCCGCGATTTTTTGAAAACTTTTTGGACTCAGCGGGGGAACTTACATAAGAAAAAATTTTTTATTTTTTTAAACTAGTGTTATTATTCTTACATCCCACTGCGACAAGGATAACCTTATATATTATTGCACTAGTCTCTAAAGAGAAAAACACAAACATTGAAGAAAGGGTATTAACCTAATTATGGGGGATTTCTTAAACCAGAACCTTATGAACCAAAGACTTCCCTAACTTGAACCGAACCGTTTTAAGAGCGAAGCTCTTTTACGGACGTACGACTGGTGGAGTTGAACCCGCCGCGACTTTGTCCGCGTTCAAGATTTTAAGAAATTGTGTTGTTTCCCATCCATCCCGTCCTAAAGGACCCAACGAAATTTTCTGGGCGCTCGAAAATTCCAGAATTATACGTAGTCCCTGCCAGTCAAGTGGTTGCTGAAAACATACCTCTCACGCACGACCACATATATGAAGAATGTGCATTTCAGAGCAGCATCAGCACTCTTCAATTATAATTCAATTCAAATTGTCTTTCCCGTTTTTTCGCCACCCGCTCACCACTCTTTCCCCACCCTCCTTTCCATCTTCCACCGCTCTACACACACACTCCAACACATTTGGCAGCTGTCATCTGTCTCAGAGAGCCATGGCATATTTGTAATACACACATGCCTAATTTGTGTGAGTGTGATCCCTCTCATGCTCACTCTCTTTCGCGCTCTTAGCAAAACAGCTTAGTCCAAAATATTATCTGAGCGCCACAGTTCCGTTACTTTTGTTTGGCTACATATTTATTTAGTAGTAATAGTATTATTATTATTATTTCTTATTATGTAATTTGTGTCAACAAATACATATATGAATTATGAATATCCTTAAAATAAGTAAATAATCATACGCTTCTGGGCATGTCATTTAAAGCCGTCAGCCAATATTTCCCTTGAATAGTCTTCAATACTCCTTTCTTTTTTGGGTTTTTTGGGCCATGGGGTTTTGTGTTGGGGCTGCTGGGCGGGAGGTCGTGGGTTCGATCCCGCCTGTGGACATCTAATAAAAGTTTTTTTCTATCTTTAGAAAAATAGTTTTTACCCATCCGGTCACCTTCACCAGCTATTGGCGCCAGCTGTGAAATAACTAGCTATGAAAAAGCAAATTCCTCAAAATTTGCCGTTCGGATTCGGCGTTAAACTGTAGGTCGTCCTTTCTCTTGTGCGAAAAATTTAAAGCACACACGCCAGGAGATTGTGAGAAGCTTGGCTTGGCACCTTTAAGGGGCTATATGCCAATAAAAAAATCAATTTCCGGGTTACTACACTTCACTTTTCCATACGTATGTATTTTTTTACGCATACCCTCTAAATTTTATACTTTTAAGTCAAAACTGTTATAAATAAAATTTCAAGAAGGGAGCACCATGGTAACCCGACCCAGATTGCATTGAAACATTTCAGTACTTTCTCTCTGAGCGATGTAGCCGAAAGAGGGGTTAAGTTGATGCAAGACTTTCATGGGTTAATCACAGTTGAGGAGGAACAAAAACAATTTTTATTACGTTGCGTACAAGAACACCGGAAAACTTATCCTGACTGTAAAAAACACACTTTAAAAAGAAAATTTGAGCAATAATCCGCGAACCAAGGCTTCGTGGGCAATACTGAAACGCTGATCTGTCTATTTTTAAGTCTGGATCATGGCCTATATGAAAAGATTTGTGGGTGAGTCTTAACTTGGTACTCCATATCGCGGTTTTTTGGCTGTGGCGTACCGTCTCTTAGGGACATGCAATAGCCCATTATACCATAATAAAAAACGATTTTAATAAAATTCTATTAAGCGCTTTTAAAAATATTCAAGAATTAAGGTTTACCTTTTTTCTGGATGTACCTTAACCGAAGTGAAGTGAATTTTCTATATTGCGTTCCCCATGACCCTGTCCACATTTGCTGAATTTTTGAGAATTTTATTTTAAACCATCAAAAACTAATTTAAAATTGTTGTCGTTGTGTGTTGCAAGTACAAAAGTACCCATTAAAACGCGAACCGAAGCTTCGTTTGAAAAATTGGGTATGAGGTGATGCTTACAGGGGACCCTTTTTATCAAAATTTAAGTGTCTTATGCCGGGGTTTGTTATAGTGTTGTACTGTTTAGTAAGTCAGTACAAATTTTCAGTAGAAGTTTGGCATCAATTCGCACGGTTATCGTTGTCCAATCTCAATAATATTTATATTTGTGAGTCAATGAGGTCAATGGAATAAAATAGATTATTGTGAATATTCAAAAATTTAATTACTTTTACAATTACTAATGGGTTTACAAATAGTTTGGAAAAAAAAAAATTAATTGTTGTGATAAATAGATATACAGATATTCAATATTTGGAAGAATACCGCCTTTTGATGAAGCCAACAGGCAACAATTTTAGACTTTTTCCAGAAAGAGAACCAATTTACATTTTTAATGTCTCATTCCGGCATTGACTACCCTGGCAGTAAAGTTGCAGAGAATCTCTGATTCCACTGAGATCATACGCTTAAAGAGTGTGGCGAATGGTATTCTGGAAAAAGTCAAGAAGCGCTTTTCAAATATTTTTTTAACTTTCGACAAAAACGAACAGTATTATTATTGCATCTGTTTTAATCGCTGTGGTTTAATTGTCATGGAAAAATTGCTTTTCATGGTCGGGAATCTAATGATTCGTTGAAAAAATTAGTTGTCATGAAATTTTTTAATGTTATAATAAATAAACTTGTTATTTTTTTTAAACAAAAACATGTAATACAAACCATGAATTTGATAATTGTGCTTAAGTAATTTAATTTGACACCTAAAAATTCAGGAATAATTCAACATTTCAAGCACAATTACTTAATAATCACCCTTTACAGCTACAATTGAATAAGTAATCGAAGTAATTGTAAAAGTAATTAGATTTTGTTATATTGACTGAATAATCGTAATTCCAAGTTACAATTACGATTTTTAAAAAAATGGTAATTAGGAGATTGTTTTCAATTATGTGAAAAATGGTAATGGTAATTCAAGTTTACATGGTGGTTTCAAGTTTTGTTTTTGTATGTACATTTTTTGACGGATGTCTTTTACTTAGGAAGAATTAATTCATCTTCTTTTTTGTAATACGATCAACATATTTAAATTTTGAAAAATACTCTGTGTTTAGTATGTATAAATTTTTAAGGGAAAGGAATTGGCTTCCCTTATAGTTTTTTTGTTTTTATAAAAATAAACACACACACACATACCCGCACATAGCTAATTTGTGTGTGTTCGTTCGCTCTCTCACTCACTCTTTCGCGCTCTTTGCAATACAGCTTGGTCCACACCATTATCTGAGCACTTCAGCCGTTATGTGCCCCATACAAACTTTTCTTTTGCGTTTTTACCTATTTCGCGGTGAAATGTTCCAAATTTTCTTTCTTAGTGCGCACCTGCATAACTAAACGGAGGTCTTAGAGTTGTAGGATAAGCAGTTTTGGCTGTGGGTTGATAATATGTCAGTCTGTCAGTCAGTCGGGCCTACAGATTTATGAGTATAGATTACTTTGTGTACCTTTGGTACAGAGTATAAAAACCCCAACAAGGGTAATTTAGGTTTTTTGGAATGAGAGAGGCTTTACTGCAGGCCTAGAAAAGGGACTTTATGTTCTATTACGTTGATTTTTGTTCCCTAACAATTTTCGATCTAGGTAATTAGAAATGAAAGTAAGGGGAGGTTGGGAAAGGTGTTGTTATGTTATGTTAAGCTAGGTTAGGTTAGATTATATTAGGTTGGGTCAGGTTAGATTGGGTTAGGTTAGGTTTGGTTAGGCTGGGTTAGGTTAGGTTACGTTAGGTTACCTTACGTCACGTTATGTAATGTCACGTTAGGTTAGGTTAGATCAGGATGTGAGATAGGTTATGTTTGGTTGGGTTGGGTGGGGTTACCTTAAGTTAAGATAGGTTAGGTAAAGTTAGGTTAGATTTGGTTGGATTTTTTTAGTTTGGGTAAGGTTGGGTTAGGTTAAGTTAGGTTAGGTTAGGTAAGTTTGAGTCAGGTTATGTTAAGTTAGGTTAGGTTAGGTTAATTTAGGTTAGATTCGGTTCGATTAGGTTAGGTTTCGATACGTTACGCCACATTAAGCTAGTTAAGGTTCGGTTAGGTTAGGTTACGATCCTTCCTTCTTACTTTGGGAACCCAGTATAACAATGCTTTAACGTAGATAAATACAGAATCTCTACGTTTGGATACATTAGGAGAGGTAAACATAAGTTATATTATTTAGTATATTTATAAAGCTTATATCAATTCAGATGATTTACACCACTTGAGAATACAATTAGCTGATCTCACGGGTTGCTAACTAATTGTCAACCTAACCGACCACCTAGTTGCCCATTCAGTTGTCCATATTCATTGATAAACACTTGCGTTCGACCCCACCCACCCACACAGCCGCCACTCGACAGAAAATACTCAAACCATAACTGGGTGGCTTAAGCCAAGGTGAGCCGCATTTGCCACTCGCCGAGCTAATGGTTTCATTTTCGGTTTCTGTGGTTCACTGCACCCCACCCAGTCGGGCCCAGGAATTGAACAACAACAACCACAAAAATGGCCACCACATGGAAGTTAGCCGCATTTTTTGAAGCTGGCGGCTGGAATTTGACAGACCAAACAAGAGCGAGAGATGCAGATGGAGATGCAGATACATATGGGCGGCAATTGTTCAACCTGGCAACCGGTTAGCTAAATGCAATTCGTAATTAAAAAGCGCAATCGAAATCTAAGGTGAGGCAAGCTCATCTGTGGATGCGAGTGAGTGGGATGGCTTGTGCGGCACTTGACGACAATTTCCTGTCATTAGTTTGACTGCCAGGGAGATGTCAAGGTTGCTTGGCAAGCCCAGCAGCCACCAGTTACGGCCATTTTCCAAGCTTTTCTCTCAGCAACAACAACAATGCAATTAAGGCTACGCGTTAAACGTCTTTCAAATGAAATGCAAGCCAGTTAGTTACCCGTCTTAGCCAAGCCAACTAAGAAAAAGTTGCAGCTGCAATTGCATTGCATTTCGCTTCACTTTCTTTGGCTTCTCTGAGAAACAAAAAAAAAAACACATCATGGCTAGGTGAAAAATGCAGTGGTTGCAGTTGCAGTTGCAATGTCTAACGAATTTATGAGCAGCAGTTGCTGTTTGCTGTTTGCTGCTTGTTGCAACACCAGACACAAACCCCACCAAAACAACCAAAAAAAAAAACAACAACAACAAAACCCGATCTTTGCCAGGCTGTGACAGGTTGCCCAGTTGCCGTTTCCCCCGTTTTTCGGCAGCACCTCGCAGCTGGTCGCTGGTGTGTCTCAGATACCAAGAGATTGGAGTGGCGTGAGAGAGACACTTGACTTAGTTGCGTGACTCAATTGATATTGAGAGGGGTGGAGAGGGGAAGGAAGGGGGTGTAGGGAAGGTGGTTTGTACATATGCTGCATATGCATATTTACGTTGAGAGAAGAGCCAGAAGTACCCTAAAGGCAGCTTATCTAATCTAATCTAATCAAATTAGGCATGATCATTGGGAAGATTTGAAAAAATAACTGGCTTATGAAAAAGATTAATTTTTTTATGGTTTGTGTGCTTACTTGGAATGGTGAGTAATAGTTTTCAAGCCATATCTTTAGTAGGAATTGACATTGGTCCTTCGAGCCGGACCACGAAACGTACCAAATTTGAAGAACATTTTAAGGTTTTGTGAAATCAAAAATAGTAAATTGCTTAATACAAAACCCCCTTGTACCTACATTACTTCGCCTGATAGTCATCACTAATCTAGTATCTAAATCACTTAAGGCTTGTTCTTACTCACAAGTCTACCTTGTTTCCGCTTATCAAAACAAACAAAAAAAAACACTCGATAATGTACACAAAATTCCATAAATACTGTTTTGACGCCGTCGCTGATACTATTTGGGGGCCATGTCCGAGGCACGTTTTGACATGTGAGATAACCTCAACCTTAACATAGAAGACGACCCATGTATGGGTGGGTGGTGCAAAAGTGAAACATCATTTCGACAGAGAAGACCTGCTTTTTTTTTGTACTTGTACTTGGTGACCCCGTTTACGGGAATTCTGTGTTTTTTTTTTCAACCTCCTCTTTTTTTATTTTTTTTTATGCGCAACTCGAAAAAAGTGGCACAAACTCATTCCGAAAGAAGAAAAAAGGCAACAAAAACAAGTTTCTTGACGGCAAATTCGACAATAAAACCATATGATCAGCGTAATGATAGTTATGATCATTGGCTGGCTGTTGTTCTTTGCCGCTCAAAAAAAAAAAAGAAAGATTTCTACAATTCATGCTCCATCCAGCCTCCAGCTTGCAAATCTGGCTTAAATATACACAAGTATTTGCGGCACGCCTGGAAATGCAGCCAAGGCTAGGCTAGTGCTCTACATACCACAATACAACGAGCACCGTTAGCTGGGCCCTTTTTCTCTGTTTTTCTTTTTTGTTGCTGTATCTTTTGCATGTCTTTTACTTTAATTAGACTTCAATCAATGCCAACGGCCCTAGTAAACCTCCGCAGAGTGTGGCTTAAGCCAGAGGCAATCATTAGGCCACTGACAATGGAGCAAAAAAAAAAAAGAATTGGGTCAACTGCAGGCATCCAGATGATGACAGACGACACTAGTTGCATGCGTGCACAAAAAGTTCCAAGTGATTCAATTACGTTGAAGTGGGCCAATGACCCCTTCCTTTTGTTATTCCCTTGGACTTTGAGATGCGGCACTTGTAGCAAGATTCAGAATTAAAAACTCAATAATCTAGAATACAAGTCAAAAATTTATAACAAAATAAAAACCATTCATTCCCATTATCGGAAAATCGATAAATAATGCTAATTATTAACTATCTCTAGAAGGTGCAAAACATCTATCTACAAGACTGTGGGAGATATGACGTTTTTGCAAATTGCGGAGGCGGGAGGGGGCGTGGCAAAAATTGAAAATAAACTTGATCTGCTTGCAAGTACACTTCTGCCCAAAATTATACTACACCCCAAACATTTTAGTTTCAACCCTCGTACACAGAGGGAAAAATGCACTGAAATTTTAATATTTACACTTTGAATTTAATATTTTACCATTATGCAAAGAAAATTTGGTCATTAAATGTGTTTATATTTAAGTCAAAGAGAAAATTAGTTGATTTTAATACGAAAATATCATAGTAAAATGAAATATGATTGTATTAGTCATTACTATTCCATTTTTCCCTGAGTGTAGGAGAATGGAAAAGCATAATACAACGAAATCAAACATGAGGTATAACTTGCCAGCCCTTAATGCGGTGGCTTGCAATCAGATGTGTTTGGTTTAGATTAACATGAAAGACTTTGGTTGTTTTTCCTAATAATTATTGAAACGCAAATTTCAATGTTTAAACTAATTAAATAATTTATTCATTTTTATACCCTTGCAAAGGGTATTATAATTTTGCCCAGAAGTTTGCAACGCATAGAAATATTCATTTCCGACCCTATAAACTATATATATTCTTGATCAGGGTGACGAGCTGAGTCGATTGAGCTTTGTCCGTCCATCTGTCTGTCCGTCTGTCTGTTTCTACGCAAACTAGTCTCTCAGTTTTAAAGCTATCGAGCTGAAACTTTGCACAGAGTCTTCTTTTTACTGCACACTGCTAATATGTCGGAACCGACCAGATCGGATGACTATATCTTATAGCTGCCATAACTATTTTGTTATTAATCGTTGCACTACTGTAATTTTGTTTTTTAATGTTAACGTGTCTCACATCAGCGATTATTATTATTATACGCTTTTACACAGATTTGGAAGTTTTCAAATCGGTAAAAAATGACTATATCTTATAGCTGTCATAGGAACTATCGGTCGAAAACTGGGTTTTATTTAGAAAAATGGTTTGTTTTAATGTTTAATGCACTGGCGTTCTTAAACTCTGATGTTATTAAAACATTTGCAAGGGGGTATAAAAACTTATCGGGCCAGCAGCCCGAAATTTTGGCCAAAAGTCCCAATTTTTTGTTTGGGAATCTGGATAAAACGATGGTACGCAATGATTTAAAAAAATATTACCTATATAAAAAAAAAATCTTCCTACCAAATAAATATTTATTGATAAACAGCCAAACATATTTTTATTTTCTAAAACAGCAAAAAAAATAATAATAAAAGTCAAAGTTAGGAAAGCAACAGCTTCTGTTACAGGTGACCATATTGAGCGGACCCATCTGGTAATGCCAAAACTTTTGAAAGTGTGAAACTCAACGTGCTTAAAAAATTAAAAAATGTGAAAAGTGCGCCTTCTAAGAACACCATTAAGCGTTTATAGGAACTATTTTTTAAAGAGTTGGCATGCCTCAGTCCACTTTACAACGGATTATTCGCGTTGATTTGCATTTGTTCCCGTACAAAAATTCAATTGACGCAAAGATTGTTGCCTGCGGACAAGCCTCGTCGATTGGAATGGGCCCAAAGAGTCATCGAAATGGCCGAAGATGACGAGCAATTTTGGAACAAAATTATCATGTCCGATGAAGCCCATTTCTCATTGAATGGGACCGTAAATAAGCAAAATTGCCGTATTTACGCCACTGAAAATCCTCAGGAGATTCAAGAAGTGCCTCTTCATGACGAAAAAGTCACAGTTTGGTGCGGCGTTAGTGCGAAAACGGTCATTGGGCCGTTTTTCTTCCAAAATGAAAATGGCCATGCTGTTACCATCAACCAGGAGCGTTATCGCGACATGATGACCAATTTTGTGATGCCAATTATTCGTCGAAAGCGTATGAGGCAGTTCTGGTTTCAACAAGACGGCGCTCCACCGCACACAAGTCGCATAACAATCGATTTTCTGAAGAAATTGTTTCCGGGCCGTTTGATGTCGAAAAGTGGTGATTTGGACTGGCCACCGCGTTCGCCCGATTTGACGCCGCCTGACTTCTTCTTGTGGGGATATTTGAAGTCAAAGGTTTACGTTAACAAGCCAAGGACCGTAGAAGAGCTCAAGGACAACATTCGTGAAGAAATAGCCGCTATTCCGGCCGAAATGTTGGCGAAATCGATGGAAAATGCTGCAAAAAGGGCACAATACGCCATCAACGCCAGAGGCGGCCATTTGAGAGATATCAAAAATTGATGTAAACAAATCTACTTGGAACAAATTAAATGATTAAGATTGCCAACCGCCAAATTTTTATTTTTTTTCTTTGATTTAAAAAAAAAAATGGGTCCGTCGAATATGGGCAACCCTGTAGAAAAAAATCTAAAATTTTGTGTCTTTTTTTACATTTGGCAACTTTGTGTTAAGAGTACCCACTAGCTATTTGCTTTAGGAATTTTCTTTGAATAATGTACTATAGCTGTAGGTTTTGCGGGGGTTTTGCTTTAAATTTTTATAATATCGCATTTAAAATTATATTCCCGTTTGAAATCAACCATGTTCTATTATGCAGTCAGCCTAGAAGTATGGTTTTTTTCTAAACTTCGGAATGTAGCGCATGCACTCAGAGGTAAACTATTTTTATTCAGAGCCAATTTGAATGAGTTAAAATGTGTAGCATACTCTTAGAAGCACTGAAGGTAAATTGCATTATGTTAAAAATTAGATTTTTAATTAATTAAATTTATATTTTTATTTACTTGTTTTAAGTATTGAATCTAAAGAGGAGGTAAAATAGATGGAAAAAATCGGTGAGGGTAGTCAGATTGACTGAAAATCCTCGATGGGGTGGGCAGTCAAGTTTAAAACTGATTGGGTCAATTTTTCATAAACCACTAGACATATCAAGACATATGTATTTTTTTTAGTTATCTGGTACTTATATTAATACTTCTATGCAAGAATTGGGTCAAAATCCAATTACAAGTTTTTCTATAATTAAAAAACGAAAAAGTTGAAATATTTTTCGATTTTGATTTGGATTATCAATATCGTATAAATTATTTCTATTGCTTTTTAAATTATGTACGTGGAGCGATATGTTAAAGATCATTTTCGTCGAAAACTGCGTCCTAGCTAGGCTGGTGTAGAAATGCCAGAGTTTTGGCCAAAAAATGAGATTTCTGGCATATGATTTTCAAGTGTTTTTATATTTTTTCCGTTTCGCTTGTCTTTGCAGTTGTCAAATTGGCGGCATACGCCGAAGAGGTTAGCACTTCAACGGACTTCTCAGAGGTAAGTACTTCCCCACCGGGAAAAAATTGAACAAAAAAAAACTACCATCAACAGAGTGCATTCTAGAATTTTTAGGCCGCTCTAAGCATTAATTAACGATTTTATGTAACTAAGAATAATCAAACACCCGGTATAAGTAATGCCAATGGTGTCGAAATTGGCCTTCAAAGTCAAATATTACTTGATTTATAGTAATTTCGTAAACCTGAACCATCTGATAAAAGCCATTGTTTATGTCGAATATTTACTGGAACCATCTTATCATGTAGTTAAACACATGCACTCATTATGAAAATGCTGTTGCATTTTTGTCAGGACCATAGCCAAGATTACGTGTATAGCCTGTTAAAGGCCTGATTCCAGATGACATAAAAATTTATTTCGGCACAATGCTTCATTCAAATAAGACTGCTTTCCAATAGCATTCAGATTTTAAAACAGTTCAAAAGTGTTTCTATTCATGTGAACT
>JAEIFU010001731.1:0-59622 GCA_018904235.1 Lordiphosa stackelbergi | reverse complement strand
AGCATTTTCCATCGATTTCGCCAACATTTCTTCACGAATGTTGTCCTTGAGCTCTTCTACGGTCCTTGGCTTGTTAACGTAAACCTTTGACTTCAAATATCCCCACAAGAAGAAGTCAGGCGGCGTCAAATCGGGCGAACGCGGTGGCCAGTCCAAATCACCACTTTTCGACATCAAACGGCCCGGAAACAATTTCTTCAGAAAATCGATTGTTATGCGACTTGTGTGCGGTGCGTGGAGCGCCGTCCTGTTGAAACCAGAACTGCCTCATACGCTTTCGACGAATAATTGGCATCACAAAATTGGTCATCATGTCGCGATAACGCTCCTGGTTGATGGTAACAGCATGGCCATTTTCATTTTGGAAGAAAAACGCCCCAATGACCGTTTTCGCACTAACGCCGCACCAAACTGTGACTTTTTCGTCATGCAGAGGCACTTCTTGAATCTCCTGAGGATTTTCAGTGGGCGTAAATAAAGAATTTGCTTATTTACGGTCCCATTCAAGGCGCACTTTTCACATTTTTTAATTTTTTAAAAGTACGTTGAGTTTTCACAATTGACTTGTTCTGTTGGCAAATTTTTCAACTATTTCAGAGCGCTCGCGTGGCGTGTATTGTTCCATGGTAAAAATCTGCTTGGACTGACGCTTCAAACGCGGTATGTCATTAAGCGATCTGACATCTCTGTCAAAAGTTATGGCGTTGCCAGATGGGTCCGTCGAATATGGGAACCCTGTATTTATCTATTATAGTATCTAAGATCGATGCGTTGATTCAGACGGACGGACATTGCTAAATCCACTCAAACGTTGATGCTGATCAGGAATATATATACTTTGTAGGGTCGCGATGCTTCCCTTCTGGCTGTTACATACATATGCACTACCTTATGATCCCATTTTATCCATTTTAAATGTGTACACCTTAATAAAATCAATATATTCGGGACCAAAACTATCCCAATCAGTAATGAAATTAACGTAATCCTGGAATCCTTATAAACAGTTCTAATGAGCAGTAAAAGCTGGGCTTATAGTAAGGACCTTAAGCTATACAATGGGTGTAATATATAAGTATGAGTAGATTATACATTTAGGATATTTATATTGGATATTCAGTGTTTATCGGTTCGAAATAAAAGGTAATGGTTATGTAATGTATATTTGTTGAATTTGATTTAATGGGTTAAATAGAAGTATAAATATTGGTTTTTTTAGTTCGTTTAACTCAATTTTGTTATTGGGATTTGAGAGTGTGACGGGAAGTATGGAACAGGAGTTGAAGAAGTGGGTACATAGGGGTGTGGTTTACAGTAAAAAAAAAATCTTTGGGTGTATTTTGAGGAGGAGGGGTCAAATGTGGTCTATTGGAACGACTTCAAGGGAAGTTTAAACTTGGAGCGGTTGTTAGTCAGGTGACAAAAATCTTTCGTTAGGTAAAAATACTTACTTGGGGTGGAATATAAGCGGTAAGTTGGTGGCGGATTTTGCTAGAGCGTCTGCAAACTCATTTCGTCAATACTGCAGCACTACCAAAAATTATGTAAAAGTAGTAGTAGTAGTATGTTTATTGTGGCTTATTGTAGACTTGGCAGATTTTCCGTCCGCCTAAAGCCGTTTCGATCATTTTAACGTCTTTCATAGTATTAGTTTTTCTATCTAAACATTTGAATTTTACATTTAACGATTATTTCGTTAACATTAATAAAATACAAGCAACATAAGAATCAAAATAATTTAAGTTAAGCATTTTTTCTAAAATAATATTTTGTCTATATTCCAAAGCTAGTTTTATAAAGGTTGCGGAGCATTCTAGAATGTCTCTCCGTGTCTTCCCTAGAATGTCTGTCCTGATTTCCTTAAGAACCGGGCATCTGGCCACAAATTGCTCAAATTACATATAGTGCACATTATGTCTTCATTCTGATGGTGCGGTTAATTGTACACTGAGAAAAAAAATTCAATCTAAAATCTAGATTGAAAATCTCTTTTCGAGAATCTTTCAATTTTGTTATAACAAGATTGAAAAAAACCTTGAAATGAGATTTAAAATCTTAAAAACAAGATTTATCATCTCGCAATTTATTAACCGTCCTACAGTTTTCTGTAAAGCTTTTGTTAAAAACTTTATGATATATATAAATAGATTTATTGTGTTAAAAAAATAAAAAAAATAAAAAAACGAGAAAGGCAAAGCTAACTTCGTCTGTACCGAAGTTTTGATACACTTGAAATAGCTTGTCTCAATGGTTAGCGACTTCGACTAAACTTCGCAGATCAGCTTAAAAACATTACATATTACCCATGACCGTGTTTGGGAGCAGTAATATTGAGAACAAACCAGTTTTTCTCACAAAAACGCATTTTCCGAACGAACATTTGTATGGCAGCTACAAGAAGTAGTCATCCGATCCGGTCGGTTCCGACATATTAGCAGCGTGCAAAAAGAAGACTCAGTGCAAAGTTTCAGCTCGATAGCTCCAAAACTGAGGGACTAGTTCGCGTAGAAACAGACAGACGGACGGACAGACGGACGGACGGACAAAGCTTAATCGACTCAGCTCGTCATGCTGATCAAGAATATATATACTTTATGTGGTCGGGGATGATTCCTTCTATGCGTTGCAAACTTCGTTAGCCTTAAAATACATACTCAAGTGTATAATAAAAAGCATATATAAAAAAAAAGTAACATTGTTTGAATGAGGGGCTGTTGAAGTCAGCTGTTTGTGTGTCATGTGTTTTATGTAAAATTGAAGTTGGATAATATGTTCCGACTTTTAATGTGAAGCAAATTACAAAATGTAAAAATGCACATTGTTAGTAAAGATATTTAGGATTATAAGTTGATAAAACAGTTTGCTTTTTCTTGCAATTGTTGTTAATGAGTAATTAAAGATTGAAAAGTGCGAACAGTGTTTCGGAAGTTGCTCCTTTTCGAGAAGTTGGATTTTTATTGCAGCTGAATTCGTAAAAGAATGCGTTAGATAAGTAAAGAAGATTTAAATACGTGTTCAAACCGAATTGCATTCCAATACCAACAAAGTTGGTGCAAATTGGCCAGATCGGTCAAATGGCAGCTGTATGAAATACTGTGCCGAATTTAACAAAATTCAATAAGTCGCTTTAGTAGCTTAGAGAACATGTTCAAACTGAAATTCACTTTAACAGTTCAAATCGGCCAGATTAACCGATAATGGTCCAAATCTTACCCGAATTTAATACGAGTAGAAATCAAATTTCAGCTCAGCAGCATGGAAAAAAAAAAAAACAAAGTTGAAGCAAATCTACCAGATCGGTTATATGGCAGCCATATACAATATTCGTTTAAATCAGGGCTGCAAACCACATAAAAATCGGAAGAGGATCACTCCGGTGTTTGAACTCGCAAAAGTATTTGTGTTCGGGTTCAAGGAGCGGGTTTAGAAGGTAGCTGAAGCTAGGTTCGGGTTCGAACCAGGGTTTAGGAATATAAGGCTTAATAATATTATATTCGAGCTTGGATCATCAAACGTTTGATCAGTTTTCAGGTCAATAAGTCATGAAGCAATGAGTATTCGAGATAAAATTAATGCTGCTAAATTTGGAGCAGTGTTAAGCAATAGTCCGCATTGAGATTCTATTAGTCCGCATAGGAAATCACAATAGTTAGAGCGAGACGGCACACAGAGAGCGTAAGTGAGAGCAAACCAGCTGACTAATATCTGACAGAAACGAAGTCGACTGCGCAACCGTTTAGTCTATATATTTCAAATTTATGTTTGTTCATATGTAATCACAAAGAAGAATGTTCGACTGTACAGCTATTTCAAAAACCTCCCGGTTTTATCAGCAGTGGGCTTTGCCTATCTTCTGCAAACGGGCAGAGGCCATCTTACTCCAGCATTGCTATGACTGTTTGGGAATTCCAAAGGCAGCACCAGAGCAAAAAGGAACAACAGCAGACAACTCCAGAAAAAATTTTAAAAGAACGTTTTTTTTGAACCAAACCCTTTCAGTTTTCTTTTTGCTTTTTGGTTACGGAGGTCTCTGACTCCGAAGCGGCTGAACTTCGAACCGGTTTGCAGCCCTAGTCTAAATTGCAAGTCGTTTTTGGGATCCAAACTAAGCGAACAAATCAAATTTGGGGTAAATATCTTAAGAACTAGATCAAATGCCAAAAAAATGCTTCCAAAACCATTTTACAAACCGAACTTTTTTATACATTTTGACATGTCATTTTGCCCTTCTTTTCTGTTCTCTATTCAAACCAAGAGAATTTTGTATTTTTTTTATGAAATATTCGTTACTGACAGGCAGTACTCTATACTCTTAATGATCTGTTGATTTGAATTTAAAAAGTTAGCGCAATTTTGTTGAAATATAAATTAGTCAAATCAAATTGCGCTGATGACTCATTGTGATGGCTGTCTTTGTTTGCTAGAAATTCCAAATAGTCTACGTGCGTTTAAAAGTGACGCCTGTTATTAAAAACACATCATTCAGCTGTTTATGCCAGCAAAATTAGCTTTTGTCAATGGAAACGGCAAATTACTAATGAGATGAAAATGGGATGAGAAATAAGCACAAATCGTTCTGATCTAAGAGCTGTGTGGTATCTGGTCTAAGGACCACAAGAAAAGAGTTACCTTATAATTTATATTTATTCTAACTTTAAATATACTTGCAGTTTTAAGCCTTGAAGCTTGTCCATAAATTTAAACAAGCATAAAACACAAGCACAGCCTCACTGAGACGTAGGTTGTAAACTGAGACAAAGAAACTGATTGTTTTTATACAGCGCTTTAATTTTAGTTTTAAGCAATTTTCGAAGCACATTGACAAAAAATTTCAGATGTTTTGATTAAATTGATTCCTTCAATTAAGTTGAAAACCGACAAAACTAAATTTTTATATTCAGTCCAAATGGATTTTTGTAGAACTTTTTAAGGGCTTCAACAGCATTAAAAAGAAAGTGCATTAATTCAATATTTTGAGGCGGAGTCCAAAGCGTCCCTATCTTCTGTTTATACAATACTGCTCTGCGGCAGCGACGTCGACACACTGACAGTATATAAGTATATAATACTGCGCTCATTTGCAACAACACACACACGCAACGCTAAAAAAAGCATGTATGTTTTGCCAGTCCCTGTTTTAAGGGGTTCAAAACTCAGTTGTGTGTGCATTATCTTTTTTGGACTTTTGTTTTTCCTCAATTCTTGGCATGGTACATCAACTCCAGTCTAGCATCAATAGTTTCTAGCATATCGGCTGTTGTTGGACTAACTTTAAGGACTTTAAGCCACATTAGGGTGTCCCAAGACAAAAGAAAAAAATTTTTTATTCTGTTTGACCTCATTGACTCATAAAATAAATATTATTGAGATTGGACAATGATAACCCGTGCCGACTTGATGCCAAACTTTTGACATGAAAATTTGTACTGACTTACTACACAGTACAACACTAAAAAAAAAACCTCGGCAATAAGACACTTATATTTTGATTAAAGGGTCCCCTTTATTATATTTTAAAAAAAAAAATTAAATAAATTTAAAAAAATAAAAAAAAATTATTTAAATAAATAAATATTAATATATAAAAAATTAAAAAAATATATAAAATTTAAATAAATATAAAAAATAATATATCAATAGGTCTATTAAAATATAAAAAAAAAATATTATATTATTGAAATTGAGTTTCAATACTTAATTGCTCCCGAAAGTTAAGTACCATTAAAACGGAAAGCATCCGGAAGCAGTATTTACTCACGTTCGCAGCAGAATAACTGTGGAATAAACTGTGAAATACATTAAGCAGAGGGTTTTCTGAAATTCTTAGTCGAATTACTATTGGTAAAGGGCCTCCAGATAGAATAATAAGAAATTTGTCATTTTTTAATATTTCTCGTATGATAACAAATTTAGTGCTGCACAATACTTAACATGTGCCTGGATTTTAAAGTTTAAAGAAAACAAGTAAGAGTGTTGCGGTCGAGTGCCCCGACAGCAAAATATCCTGTTCCAAGTAATGTGGTTCCTATAGCTTTGAACTCCTTTTATTTTAAAATTTATTTGAATAATTGCATATTGCATATCTTCGGTGTTTTTGCTCGGATCTTGTAGAATATATATTAAATCATTAGGTTCAAAATTAAAAAATTTTAGCTCTGACAGTTTTTCGCGGTTAGAAGGAGGAGGAGGAGGAATTGCCAAATCTGAAGCAAACTTGATTTGGGTACGATATACACCTACATACATGCAAAAAATTTTTGGCTTTACCTCTTATAGTCTGTGAGATCCACGCGTTTATACAGAAAGAGAGACAGTTTTTCGCTGCTAAAAAGAGGGGGAAGGATGGAGGAGAAGGAGTTTTCCAAATCTAAAACGAACTCGATGTGGGTACAGTCTACACCTACATACTTGCCAAAAATTGTGGCTCTATCTGTTACAGTCTCTGAGATCGACGCGTTCATACAGACAGACAGACGGACAGACGGACATAGTTAAATCGACTCGGCTGTTGATGCTGATCAAGAATATAAATACTTTATGGGGTCGGAGGTGCTTCCTTCTGGCTGTTACATACATTTGTACAACTTCATGATCCCCTTTTTCCCATTTTTAATGAGAACAGGGTATAAAAATCTGACTATTAATGTTCTTTGAATATATGTACAGTAGGGTGTCCCAAACAAATTTTTTTTTTATTTTCAACTCATAGTTTTTGCTCATAAAGTAAAATTTGAACATTTTTTTTTAAAATGTTGATTTGAAAACTCAGACCAAATTATATGTAAAACTCGGAATCAATATGGAAAACTTCATTTTTGGGGGAAAATTCTTAATTCTAAATAAATTCTTATTCTTAATCTTAAAGTTATCCTGTTAAAACGATAAGTTGTACAAGGCCACTATAAATGGTTATTGGCAGTTTAATGGTTTTCTTAAGCTTTAGAAAAGAACGATATATCGATATTACAAATTTGGATTTTGGATATTATTGATATTAATATTTTGAGATCTATCGCAACACTGGGCTAAACTCAAATGTGAAGTTAACTTTAATGTCATTAGTGCAACTCTCATGGTGCTGGTTTTTGCTGCCAAGTCGTTTAAGAATTCCCAAACAATTGTGGCAGTATAAACAAGTAAAGACCGCTGATGAAACAGCTATACGGTCAGCTACCCTTAGTTGTGGTGTGGCATAACGAGACCTCTAGACGGCATAAAATTAAAGGTTTGATTATCATACAGGTCGTTAAAACACACACATGTTTAATTTCAATAGCTAATTTTCTATAGAAAACTAAATTTTGTTTTCAGTAAACTTTGAAAAACAATTCGCGGTTTTAATTACAATAATTTTTCTAAAATTCATAAACGCAATTTTTAGGTATGTAATTATGTGGTCCATTTAAAGGTTAACCCTTAATGTGTGCGTGTTTTAAAAACAGGCGTGCAATTGACATTGTCGAAAAAGAAGCAAAAAAAAAACTCCAAAGAAAACCTTAAGAAATCAGCCAGCAGTTGCCAAGAAGTCAGCTACAGTACAGTTAGATGGCAAAAAAAAAAACAACAAAAATTGAGAAGCCATCGCTGGCTGCGCGTGTGTGTGCGGGTTGTTTTTTGGTTGGTTAATGAAATTATCTTTGGGGCATACAACCACAAAAACGAAAATGTGCAGGACAGGTAAAGGCAGCCAGAGCAGAGCATGAGAAGAGAGATTTCAAGCATCAATATTTATTTGCATAATTTAAGTAATTTTTACGCATAATTAGAAACAAATAGTGCCTGCCCTAGGGGCCCCATAAAAAACGTGTACACACTTGAAATGTTATGTATCTATTTTTTATTTGAACCTCACTTGAAATTGTGGTTTGGTCTCTAACAAATAAAAAAAAGTTGGCAACATTTTGTTGTTGTTGTTGTTGTTTCGTTATCGCATCTATCGATCAGGAAGTCAAAAGACGCGCCAAACTGTACTGCCAACAACAACTAACAACATTTGCCTCATCATCTGTGCAAGGCAAATACAGTGGAGCTTGGTTAAGGGGCACTTAAATCAACTGAGAAAAAACTTGTTTGAGAGCTTAACTTATCCTTACAGATCTCAGAGATGGTAAGAGATAGAGGTTGGATATGTATGGGACAAATGCTTCTTATACTTGCAGGCAGATCAAGTTTATTTTCAATTTTTGCCACGCCCCCTCCCGCCCCCGCATTTTGGAAAAAACGTCATATCTCCCACAGTTTTGTAGATAGATGATTCGTACCTTCTAAAGATAGTTAGTCATTAGTAATATGTATCGATTTGCCAAAGAAATAATAAGGATCTGATAAGCGGTTCTCAAGTTATGAGCAAATAAGTGAATTACTCCCCCCCCCCCACACTTTCACAACCATCGTCTTAGAGAGAGAGAGAGACAGAGGGAGAGATAGTGGAGAGAGAAACATACAGGCCTGTTCCCGTTTCCGAATTCGATTGATCGGAATTGGTAAGAGCTGTGTTTTTTAAGAGTCGATTAAAGAATCCGGGCGAATCTTTTGTCATCAAGAAGGTCGAATGAAGGTAAATGGGGTTTTAAAGTTAAAGTCCGAGGAACACAGTCGTTTTTGAAAGCGAGTACATTTAACAATTCCGATTCCGCATGATTTAATCGGAATCGAAAACGGGAACAGGCCTGATAGAGATGATCGCAGCTGCAGCACTGCATTCAGCTCCTACTTTAGGTACAGCGTTTATTATAGTCGTGCTTGACTGACTTTCTCACTTGTTTTTGAGTATATTGCTTACTTCAAACAAAAGCCAAGCAATCTACTCAGCCCATCCCAGCTACTCGAGTGAAAACGAATAAGACTTAATTCAAGTTTCGCTGGCAAGATAACTGAACATATTTAGGTACCTAGATAATTCCAAACACTGCCCTCTGCAAGGGTATAAAAACACTTAAATTATATGGTCTTCTATTTGACTAAGTTCTTAAAAGATCCATAAAAGCTTTGGTCCTCAAGCTTCGTTAATACATATATTTATTGATTTATCTTTATACTCTTTCGGATATTCCAAAAGTTTGAGGATTTTATAATTTTGGAAGAATTAAAAGGTTCGATGGATCTATAAAAGTCGAACCGAAACGGTTCTGAATCGGTTTGCAGCCTTGGTTTCGTTTAAAATCGTTTGTCAAACAACAACAACCACAAACAAAAAAGGCTCTTTAAATCCTTAAAATGAACCACATAAAAACTAGTTGCAAAATGTGTTCAAGCATCAATTTATTTATTCAATTCGTTTCTCCAATCAACCATAACTACTAAATTAATAACAATAGTTGAAATAAGCTGCAGAATTTGTTAATGAATAGTTGAACAAAATATGAATCAAATAGACGAATACTATTGTTTGGCACTGTACGTTTGAAGTTTGTTTTCAATTTCCATTTTATTTCTGTTGTTCATTTGAAAAGTCAATTTTTGCTTCCCAAAATGTGGCTTGGATATGTTAGTTGTGTGTGTGTGTGTGTCTGTGTAGTGGTAATTCCAAGGCTCAGTTAGCGCTTTAAGCGGCTCTGAAGCGTTTTCCTGTTACGAAAAGCTGCTGCTTGGAGCACGAAAGAATAATGAAAGAATAAAAATAAAGGAAGCAAAGGCAAACGGCAAAGCAACAAATGCCAAAAGAAGTTGCTGCCTGCTGCTGCTGCTGCTGCCTTCAGGCAGATTTTAACACACACACACACACACACACACACTTACTAAAAGACAAACGGGAATGGTTGGGGCACATGGAGCTAAAAATGTTTCTGCCTCCGACCAAAGCGCCAAAAATGGACTGACAACAAATGACGCTGACGCTGACGACCACGACGAGTTGGGGGAGCAGACGGGAAGATGCAACGACAACAACAAAGATACAACAAAACTGGACCGTGCCTTTCATTGGTATTGGTAGTGACTGTCGTCGTGTTGGTGGAGTTTGGGGTTAACGTTAAGCCAGCAGACCAAAACTCGTTTTAGCGATGATTAAGGCCCAGTTCGGGCAGATAGTTTGGAGTTGTGTGTGTGTGTGGGAGTTTCCACACAAGCAAAACAGAAGAAACTGGAGACCTGGAGAAGCTGTGTACAGCTCATGTACAGTAGTTATTGCTTGAGTGATATTTGCGGAAAAAACAGAAATCAAAAAACATTTAAACAAAACAGAAAAGCTATATTCGGAATATTTTGAGAACCGAAATAAGATCAAATTAAAATCAGGGAACCGAATGTGAGGTCCAACATTATGCCAAACATAGGTCAATATTTTGTGTTCCTTTTACCTCGAATACCTTTTACCTTATCTAGGTCTTAATTTTAATTTACCTTGTCAATAGGTACAAGGGTACTATGAATTTTAGGTACTTTGCGATTACATTATAGCCGAGATGTTGCCGCTCTGTCTGCTATTTGTGGTCTGAACTGGATGCGCGGTAAAAATTTCCTGTTCAAAATATATACCCTCTATGCTAACGGACTCTAAGAAAAATATTGCCAATATATTTGAGAATACTACATATATTTGTCTGTACAACTTCCGAAATCTGCAATAACAAAAGTCGCATATAAGCGTATGCGATTTTCCCATACACATGAGGAAGAGTATTAGCTGAAGCTTCCCCCCCGACCAAAATTCGCCCGCGAATTCGCGCGCCAACCTCAAAGCGAATAAAAAACGAACAAAACCTTCGTTTACGAATTCGCCAAACGTTCGTTTATGATACTTGTGTCGCTCAGTTTGTGGCAGGCAAACATTCGTACGCGAACATTCGTATGCGAATTCGCTCGATAAATTTTAAAATTACGTTTCATTTTCACTCGTTCCTAAAATTTTTTTTACAATAAACCTGGAATTAATTGTAATTTTTTACAATAATATTTATTTAAATTCATTTCTTTGGCTCCCATTGCAGCTGCTTCCAGCATTTCTTTGTGTAAAAAAGCGGTTGCTTCCTTTTGACAGGCCTGATTTAAACAATAAGCAATTAACAAATAGGCAACAGCACTTTGGACAATACAACCATGAACTTTAAACCACATAAAACAATAATTGTTTACCGATTAATTAATTGACGCTCGGCAGTTTGCTAAGCCAAATTATAAATGCCGGCCCATGGTGGAATTAATATTTTAATATAATTTAAAATAATAATGTTAATTTCACCATGCGCCGGCCTAAGTATAAGAGCTTCAAAGACATACTGAAAATGCAAAGTCAAAATCGACGGCGACGCGGCGTAGTTTTGGTTTATTTTCTACCTGCTGCAGAGAGAAGCAAGATAAAAGGGAACTCACAAAGAGACGAATAAAGTTCTTCGCGGAACTTTCGCTTGAAGCGAACCTTCGCTTGTGTGTCGGGTGGGTTTACAGCAAATACAGACTTTGAAGATACCCAAACATGTGAAACAGTTACAGATAATGCATCCAACTTCTGTAAAGCAATTTATAGTTTACAGTTTTAAAGAAACAATCGTGAAATGAAAGACCTTGATATGGTTTCTATGGCAGCTATAAGATATAAAGGCATGTTCTTAATTCCCCTCCTTTTAAAAAGTAAATCGAGCGAGATTTTGTGTTCTAAATTCCGAATGAAATTGCTCTCTTTTTAATTTGTGCCAAGCACTGGACCAAGCGCGAATGGCACTCGATAAACAAGAGAAAATCAGAATTCCCAGCGAAACGATCGAAAATGGAACAGTCTGATCACAGACTTAAGAAAAATTCACTTCATGTACACCTGGCAAATGAAAGAGTGCGTAATTCGGCAATTGCTTTTTATTCCACCGGTGGTTGAGAGCGACAAGTCGCTCTCCCACTTGGGTCACTTTGGGCCCAAACAAACAAGCATTTCTTTTCACAACGAAAAACTTTTTGTTTTGCTTTTTCAAGAACATGAATCAATTCCACTTCCGCAAAGTTGCCGTGGAAGTGAGAACTTTCCTGATAGTCATCCGATTTTGACCAAATTATGCAAATCTGTTTGAAAGCGTGTTATATTAGTATTGAATATAAAAAGAATATATCGGGGTGCCACAGAAATCACTAGCGATTTTTGTATAAACGCTAGTATTTTTATATTAAAACTGCTCAAATTTATATGTTAAGAGGCACCAAAAAGCACGCCTACTAGATCAGTTGGCGAAAATAAAGCGCATTGAAACCGACTATACAAAGCCAAGTAGATTTAGTAGCCCGAGTACGGCGTACCGGTACTGGATCTAACGAATCCGCTAACGAATCGTTACTACCGGCTACCAGCCTAACCACCAGCCATGTTATTTGCCTAACAAATTTTCTATGGAAATGTCCGCAAAACGTACCGACGCATATATAAATCTGTACGCCCGACTGACATATTATAAACGCACGTAAACGGCTTATACTACAGGTTCGAGAGTTGGCATAGACTCCGCTCAGTTATGCAGGCGCGACTGAGGCCGGAAAAGTCGGAAAAGCGTCGGAAAAGTTTGTATGGGAACAATTTTTTTTTCATCCGATTGACTTGAAACTCGGTTTGTATGGAAAGAATCCGAAATAATTTAAAAATTTATTTTTCCGATGTTGGAAAAGTTGAGGGGGTGTGCATTTGTTCTAACGGGTTATTTGCTAATGAAACAAAAGTATTCTTTCATGGTTGTCTAAACCACACAATGATTTGTAATGTACATACTTTACGATTCACACTTTCAACCCAAATTTATACAACTGACACGCGGATGAAGTCGCGGCGGGTTTTGCTAGTATAAAATACAAGCGTTTATACGAAAATCGCTAGTGTTTTCTGTGGCACCCCGTATATGTGCTAATCTTGCGTTGCAGACGTTACATTTCTACGCAAATTTGCTTGTTTAAAGTGACACAGCTGGCGGTCACATCGGTCACATTTTATGAAATTTTTAGCAAAATGCAGTTCTTTGGAAGTACTTTAAAACCTATTTTAAAATAAAAGTTATGCTTAAGTTCCGAGTTCAGTGCATACGTTACAAAAAATATAATCCAACTTTGAGGCTTATGTGCAATTGCACATAATTATATTCAACAAATAATTCTTAATTTTCAGGAAGTATTTTTAGTTAGTGAGTTCTAGCTGGCTCTAGTCGAAAGTTAGAAGTTGTGTTTGTTCACAACTGAAAACAACTTATATATTATTGTGTACAAGAAATAGGGGGAAAATATAGATGGTGCATAGGTACCGTTTCATCATTCTCCCGAATGAATCTTCAGTAGGCTTATCGCTGGAGAAAACATCCCACTTCAGCTGCCTTTTCATACAATCAAGTATTTTTAGGTTTGAGAAGAATCTAAAGATTCATCTCAAATTACGTTGCGCTCGTCTGACCCCTCTTGGGTTACGGCCTTGCTCGCTTGCCATATGTTCATGAAAGCTCAAAGCTGATAATTCTGAAGATAGATGCAGCTTTAAAACGGTGCAAGCTGGGTGTACCCAGTATTGCAGATTGGGAGATCGAATGTTATTTAAACACTCTTTTTGTTACTTGGAGGAAAAAGTTTTCCGATTCTCGGCAATTAGAGTCGAAAATCCATTATAAACACCTACTTCCATTCATAAAATTATAATATATTTGTAAGTATTTTATGTTGCGAACATACGTTGCCATTAAAAGAATTTTTTTCATAAAAATAGTAAAAAATCTGTTTAAAACAAAATAAAAATTTTTTGAATTTTGTAATATACATAAAATATCTTGTAATTGTGATTTTTATTTAAACTAGAGGGTACGGCCGTGCTGCCCCCTTTAAATTTTAAACAAACAATGAAATTGTCAATTGCCATCAATTAATAACTTTTATTTTGCACTATACTTTATTTACCCAATTAGAAATAATTTATATAAAAAATTGAAAAATTTCCTGATTCAACTATTAAATTTAATAATAAATGAAAATTGAAAAATCGGTCTTGGTCTAACTTAGTCTATATTATATATAATGTGATTTTTTGAATATTGGGCTAACGGGTGGTGATAGGTATAGTTAATAAAATTGTAATTTCGTTGTTGTTGTTGTGAATGCGTTGTGTTGTATTTTGTTCAAAGTTAACAAATAGCTGCCATATAACAAATTTTGTCAAGCAAATGTTCAAGAAGTGGCGCCATCTATTCCTGAGTTTCGGAAATAAAATCAACGCTAAAATGAATTTTTGTAATGAAAAGTATTTTAAACCTTTATTTATATAAATTATACCAGCTGCAAGGGTATATTTTAACTTCAGTTGAGCCGAAGTTAGCTTTCCTCTATTTTTCGTTCAGAATTTGATTAAAATCGTATGGAAAAGGAAACCACTTGGAACAATAAATTCGCGATAAGACTTTGAACTTGGATTGGGAAATTCGTTCTTGAATGAAGAGTTTTCATGTTTAGTGTACTTTTGACATTGAAAATTCTTGAAGCAATTATGAAATCATCTTATTTTACTCTAAGTATATGCTACAAGTATCAATGAATAATAATCTGACTTGAAATTGCTTTTATTTTGAGTCCTTTTGTGCTATTAGTAGCTGTAAGTTAAGGATGATTTTTTAAGAGCTACTTCAAAAACATAAGAATGTTGTCTGGATGTAAAATCGGAACTTCAGAATGAACCACATTCAAAAGAGATTATCTGAATCTGAGTTTTCTAAACAATTATGTTTATTAAATTGTTATTAGTTTGGACATAAAACAAATAATGTTCCGACCCGATCCTTAGACTTTAATAATAGTTCCAACAGTCTGTAGTATCTTCGAGGTTTAAAATCCTTTTAAGCAAATACGAGTTCGGTTTGGTTTACAATAGAAAAGAATAGAAAATTCAAAAGAATGCAAAAAACCACATAAACCCCTGACTTTAATCATTTCAATTCGAAGCTTGTGTTTGTTTAATCTTAAGATAAAATTCACTCAAGGTTCGATATGTCAAAAAACACAAAAAAAAAATGCCCAACCATAAATCTAATTGAGGGGCTGCGGCTGCTGCTTAGCTGACATTTACATATGGTTTCTGTTTGTCTTGTTGTTATTTTTGTTATTTTGTCTACTCCTCCTGCTGCTTTTTCAAAATATTTTTTTCTTTTGCGCCACAATTTTGATTCATTATTTAGCGGAGGTTTTTTTTCGGGGGTTTATTGTCTTTTCGCGCCCACGCCAGTTACTGGCGTTTTGCATGTGTGTATGTATGCCGTTTACTTACCTCTCTTCCTCTTATTTACCACGTTGGTTTTCAGCTTTGTTTACTCCTTTCCTCTCTCTCTCTAGACGAACAGATGTGTTAAATTTGTCTTTATTTTGTGTCAATCTTTGCAGATCTAACAGCAGAAAAGAATTGTGAATTTGTGATTTTTCTGGGTCTTTTTGATCTACAAATGGGCGCGTTAAAGGATTATTCATGGATTTTCAACGCTTATTGCCATTCGTCGCATATATAGAATAAGGTAAGTTGGAACTAAACCAAAAATCGTACACAAAATGAACTCTAATAAAGTAATTTAAGTCCAATCAAAGTCACTTGAAGCACTTTGATTTTCCAATGACAAAAGTTAACTGCCGATAATACTTGTATATATACACACGTACACACAGACAAAGCCGGACATGGAGAAAGCCAAATTAAGGAACATACACTGATAAAAATATATGTCCATATTTATTAGGTAGAAGACTTCCTTCAAGTACAAATTTATACAAATTTATATTTAAATTCTAAAACAATGTGTGAGCAAAATTAGTAGGAGCAAAAAACCGGTCAGCAAACCGAATCTTACACTTTACTTGGTTAAAACCTACTTTGACCATTAATTTAGAGTCTGGAAAAAATTGAAATTTATTAAATTGATCTAACAAAATAACAATTCTAAAGTCAAATTTAGCTTAAGCTGTATTTACACTTGTCTGAGTTCTCATATGTTATGACTGAAAAGTACTTAATGAAATGGCTTATTTTTCATATTATCAGAGCATTATTGAGCTTCTCAGACAGACTATTTCCCTATCTGAGCAAGGTATACTAAACAAGGTAGGCTCACTCGCTCTCTCACAACTCCTTATATTTCTGTCATGGAGAGCGAGAAAGTAATATATTTCAATACAAAGCCTACTAAGATACTAAGTAAAACACAAAAAATTCGTCCGCGGAAATGCTTCGCTTACAACAGTTGCTTACTGACTGAAATTTAACAAGTTGTCAAGAGAGCGAGAGAGTAAGTAGGCCTACCTTGTTTAGTATACCTTGTATATGAGTAACTTATAAGAGATACAGCTTTAGTTTCTGGTTCAAACGGCTGAGCATTTCACATAAGTTTTCATCCTACACTAAAGTGTCTTAGGACATTTATCCAATTATTCGATGCATTTACAAACAATGAGCTCTCTGATCTTCTGCCCGTATGTACAAATAAAATTCAAATGCTTTGAACTTTTGTAAGTTAAACTAGAGGGTTAAATTAGTAATAAATCATTTTGATATTCTTATATCAAGAACTATTCGTACTTAAAGTAATCTACGCTAGCTATTGAATTCGACTTGGACTAAGAAAAAAGTAGTATTTGGAACTAGGGATGTCGAAATATCGATATCGAATACTTGTTGAATATATTTGTTTATTTTTTAAGATTCCAAAAAAGGGAGGTTTCTGGAAGGCATTCTCTTGGATATTACTAAGTATTACTGACATTACTAATATCCAATAGAATGCCCTTAGAAAAACCTTCATTTTTGTCCAAAAACCAAAAAAAAGTATTCATAAAAATATCGTCAAAAGTTATTCCATATCGATATTTCGACAACCCTATTTGGAACTGTAAAGGTGGTATTGGAATCGCAATGTAATTCTATGAATTCGACCTGATTGGGATTATTGTGAACTCGAAAAAAAGGAGAACGATTCGGTCTTAAAAACACTCTTGAATTTATCCTGTTTCAGTTGAGTACGAATCGTTCTTGAATTCGAAATTGACCGTCAAAAATTCAAAAATGGAAATAATATTCTTGATGCAAGAAACAAAAGTTTTCATTTAACATCATTTCCTTCTTAATTCGAAATTGATTGATTAAAAAATCTTGATTCAATAAAAAACAGTTTTAATTTAAGATCATTTTGTTCTTAATACAAAAATGAGAATCTTACTTTAAGTACAAATCGCTCTTAGCTAACATAAATAAGTCTAGATCATGCTTATTTTCAGCTCTAAAAGATCTTAAAGAAATCCCGAATCGTTCTAAACATATCCAAAACGTTCGTAAAAACAAGAATTAAGAGATTTAAACAAGAAATTCCGAACTTAAATCAAGAATATTCTGGCTTATTGAAGTTTTAAAACTGAAAATTCTTGATTTAAGTACGAAAATTCTTGATTTCTTTCAATGTAGGAGGGTTCAGTTCAATCTGAGCTAACGAGTTATACGAAGCTAGAAATATAAAGAAATAAAAAAATATGGAGCAAAATTTGTTTGGTACTTTGGTGTTTTTGCTCCGATCTCATTGTGCTTTTCAGAATAGATAGATTTAAGGCCTAAGATAATATATATTAAGCAAGTTTAGCGAGGGGGGAAATTTTGCAAATCTGAAACAAACTTGATCCTTGATCAAAAATTTGTTTCTCGAGAGAGATATATCTCTTATAGTCTCTCAAATCTCTCATTTGCTGATCAAAAATATATACACTTTACTAGATGAACTCACCGCGACTTTGTCCGTGTGCAATAGTTTTAGAAATTGTGTTGTTTTATTTTGTAGACAATTTCGAGTTCCCCGTCATCCACACCTAAAGGACCAAACCAAATTTTCTAGGCGCTCGAAAATTCCGAAATTATATGTTAGTCGCTGCCAGTCAAGTGGATGCTAAAAACATCCCACCTAGCATTTGGAAGATCATTTTAACAAGAATCACCTTGATGTGTCTCTTTCGAGCCCTTTTGATGATTAAAAAGAGATTCATTTCATGGGCGACTTAAGGAAGACTCGAAAATGACTCATACAAATGCTTTTAATGTGATTTATTTAAGAACGACTCTACAAAGAATCGCAAATGACTCGAAAATTAGTCGAAACTGATCAGAAAAACGGAACAGAAATGACTCTTTATAAAGATTCGCGGCTAGGGTACCATTTTCTCCCGACAAAGATATCATTTATGATCAGAAAATGTGCGCATTTATGACTATTTTAATCGGACAGAGGACTCGAATGTGATCAGAAATTTCATAAAATGCTGGCTGGGATACCTCTTCCGTACGACCACATAGTGAGAGACAAGAGATGCCCCAGCCTGCATTTCAAGAAATTTTTGTTCATATTCGAGTCTTTTTCGACTCCTCTTACTGATTAAAATAGTCACAAGTGCGCTCGTTTTCCTATCCAAAATGACTCTTTCGTCGAGAGAAAATGGTACCCTAGCCGCGACTTCTCTGAAAGAATCGTTTGTGACTCTACCGAAAGAGTCTTTTATGACTCTTCTAAAGGAGTCATTTATGACTCGCCCTTCCGAATCATTTTCGAGCCGTATTACCTATTAGTTTCGACTCGAGACCAAAAACAATCATTATTAAATCACCCGCGCGATTAATTTTTGATTGAATCACATTTTAAGCATATGCACGATTCATTTTCGAGTCTTCTTTTAATCACCAATCTCTTTTTAACCCTAGGAGGTTCAGGGATTTTTTAGCGCTAAATGGCACAACCAGGTCTGCGCAGACCTATATGGGATTTTTATGGGAATATATAGGCAGATATCCTAATAGAGTATGTAAACATTTACATATCACATACATATAATCACATGATTAATGCTAGTTAAAGGACAAGGTGAACATATTTCTACATTTAAGGTAAAAATATAATCTATTATATTAAGCGTAGGTAAGAAAGTTACCAGCATTCAATGCACACAATGCAATGAATTCGATAAGCCGATGGTGCTATAATAAAGCTCAGTAGAGATGAGAGCCGCAGCTTTTGTCTTTATTGGCATTTATGAGCATAGTGTAATATTATTATTGTGGTAACCGAGTACAGTGTTAAATACATCTCGACTTGGATCCAACTTCTCCTTCGGTATGCAGGCTTTGTAATTGCGCATGGTGCCTACATATGCCAATCGATTTATCATCAATAAAATTATCGGCATATACTGTTAGTCCAGAACCAGCGTATTTTTCGATCAATTTCAAAACCTTATTTAACAGCACGCTCTTCATTTGGAACAAGTTCTTCATAAGTATGTTCCAAACATCGTCGATGGCTGTCGATTTTCTAATAGTAATAAAAAAAAAGTTCTAAAAATTATCAAATACATTTTAGAATAGTTTTATATTGGTGCGCAGACATCGTCGCCCGTTGTGGCCCCACAACTCAAGAACAGGCTGACTATTTGACCTGAATATGCCGGCAAACAAAGTTGGGCCTAAATGGGCGAATATTTAATGTGGACGTTGCGATCAAAGCTTGTCATCCTTTGAACGGTGTTTTATAATTGAGCTGGACGAGCGTTTCTTTTTGCTTATATCGACGGCTTCAAGCGCTTCGGTGGCAGTTGCAGCGACTTCATAGAAATCTTCTAAATTATCATCATCGTCATTCGGATCTTCGGCTAAAGGGGACACATACTTAAGATCCGTGCCGTCATTGTCTTCGAATGGATCGGGGCTTTCGGCATCTTCATCAGTACCGGCCAACCGTTCGGCTAACCTTTCTTCCATTTGATTTCTCTCTTCTTCCGATAAACTTTGACTTCTTCTGGTGCGATTCACCACTTCCAACACATCATCATCAGAACTTGATGCTGATGCCATTTTTTATGGAAAAAAACCCAAAATTGGCAACTATTTGTATCATGCAAACTGGACATCGTCCCATTAAAACGGACCACACGCAATAAAATATCAAAAAGGCAACCTAAATTGTAGGGTCACACTGAATTGTCAGCCTTTTGTGTTCAAAATGATATTACAAAATTCAAGTTCAAACAGAAAAATTAATGATTCATCGTCTGTTCACAGCATCCTATAAACTTCCAACGCTTTTGCTATAAATTTGGGCGTTCCACATAAACTTTCTTCACACAACTCAGACAGTCCGAGTTTTAATCGCATGCCACACCATTCATATTACATATAGGTCTACACAGACCTGCTTGTGCCGTTTGTGACTTTATTTTTGAAAACACCAGTAAAACCGAATACAAACACATAATCTTTCGGATTTCGTGCTCATTGTGTTGTCAATTCCCGCTTCTAGGAAGTCATAGACGGATTTGTCTCTAACACTCAAAACAAAAAAGTTAAGCTATGGTCCCACAGGCAAAAAATTTGCCCCAATTTTCATAAAATTTTTTTGAAGTAGCCATGATTACAGATTTTGCACAACTTAAAACTAAAACTATGGTTCAATACGTAAGCAATTTGATCAAAAATAGCCGAAAAGTTTCCTAATTTAGCCTATTTAGTCAATTTTTCATCATAATGTGGGCAAATTATTTGCCTGTGGGACCTTAGCTTTATACACACTTTTATATGCAAAAGGTCTGTACAGACCTGGTTGAACCTCCTAGGGTTAATCAGCAAGGCGACTCGAAAAAGACTCCTCAAAGTGATTTTTGTAAAAACGATCTTCCAAATGCTGGCTTGGACACACATACCTTATTTGTGTTAGTGTGGGACGATCCCTCTCACGCTCACTCTCTCTCGCGCTCTTAGTAAAACAGCTTAGTCCAAAATATTGCCTCAGCACCACAGTTCCGTTTTCTTTGGCTACATATGTCCGTACATTTTTTTGTTGGCTATCTTTGTGAAATTCCACCTTCATTATTTTGATATACGGTCAACAAATTTTTTGAAACAATCGATGTGTTTAGTATGTGCCATACGATTTAATGATGAGGATGAGGCTATTCGCTATTTGTTTTTAATTTTGTTTTTCTACAAAAAATAACGTACTGTTTGCTCTTAGCAAAACAGCTTATCATGTTATGTGTTCCATACAATCTTTTCTTTAGCTTTTGACCCACTTCGCGGACAAATTTTCCAAATTTTCTTTCTTAGTGCGCGCCTGCATAACTAAACGAAGGTCTATGCCAAATCTAAGATCTGTGGGATAAGCAGGTTTGGCTGTGGATTGATAATATGTCAGTCCGTCGAGCGTACAGATTTATAAGTATAGATAGGGTCGGAAATGTTTCCTTCTCCCTGTTACATACATTTGCACAACTTCATGATCCCCTTTTACCCATTTTCAGGGTACAAAAATGTAATTTCAGAAAGTGATATAATTCTGTCTGTTTGGTCCTTTGAGTCCGATTTCTTATATTTTTAATAGTTTAAAATTTTGCTCCGTTAATGTGTTGGGTTTGATTAAGTTACAAAAACAAACGTTGAACAAGTATTTCGTCCTTCATTGTGTAAACTACAAAATCTTAAGAAACGACAACTTCTTTGTCTAATAATAAGCAGCAAAACAGGCTTATCCATGTCCAGGCAATAGTTTTAAGTGAAATTAAAACTTTACAAATATGTAACATTTCGCCCCTAAAAGCCTTAAATGAATTGCTCTCAGTGTATTCCCCCATTCCCTTGTCTTGCGTATCCCATTTCTCATTTCTTTTGCCTCTTATTCTTCGGCTGCTCAATCAACAGCAAACATTGAACAACTCAGCATCCAATGAATTCTCTTTCAAAAAATAAAAAAAAACCTCATAAGTTGTTATTGCTTTTTTGCCTGCCTTTGGCCTGGCGTTAATTACTTATTACAACAACAACAACACGCAGGGGCCAGAGTCAGAGCAAAAGCAAGTGTAGTAAAATGATCGTTACTGGCCCACATACATGCATACTAAACACACACACACACACACGTCTGCGTGTAGAATTGTATTTTTGTGGCATATCAAATAACGCGAAAAATGTTGTCTAGACCCAAAAATGCATTTTAGTTGTATATGGGGTAAAAGTGTCGCATGTGTACGATTGGAGTGTGTGTGCATGTGTGTATGTGTTTGCCACGGCTATTGAACTTCACATTCACTTGGAAACATGCACACGCACACCCCATAAGTACCTACATATGTACATTCGCTTGTGCATTCATTCATTCTGAAGAAGAAGTAAAGTGCAACAACAAGAACAACAAACGCCACATTTGCTTTTCACAAAGTACAGTGGTTGTATGTGAAGTACTTTTGAAAGAAAAAAAAAAAAAGAAGAAGAAGAACTCTAATGTTAAACGTAGTTTGAATTAAATTTATCTTGAAAAAGTTAATTATTTCTACCATATAATTTGTGGTCCTTCGAGGCGGATATCCAAATCAATAGATACATATTTTTAAATTAAATTTTATTCTATTTCTTTACCTTGTTTTTTTTTTTGGGTTTTTAAAGAATAAAAGGGGACAACAACAAAAATTAGTTTACATAGCAAAACCCTTTAATAAAAATAAAATTTATTATAATAATAAGTAAACGGCTGATTTCTCAGATTTTCAGGGCTTTATTAACACACGGACTTACTTTATACTCATAAAATCTTACTACTTACATTATTATCAGGGGTTTTCCTAAATGTATACAACGTCTTCTTTCGTCTTTTAGTCTCGTATAATCGCTACTGCGCTGTCCTCCATTCAGTGTGACCATCGTGTCTAAATACTTATCGATACATTTATACATAACAAAATAATATAATAATAAATTTATTTAAAATCAATAACAAAAAAAGATGCTTCTAATGAATGCTAGAGGTTTCAAATTAAACTCTACTATGACTATACATTGTCAGTCGGAGAATTCGTTTCTGTTGTTTCGCAAGTTTTGTAAAAGTATTTAATGATTTATCCAAATGGTCTTAAGGCACTTTTCTTCCCCGCTTAAGAGTTTGTATGACATATTTACCAAGATTTCGCCAGAGTCTGTTTCCTATACTGAGTAAATTTTTGCAGAAACTGTACTTAACCCTTCCACTTAGTGTCGCTCACATCATTTAAAATGTCTAAGATCTGAGTTCCGTAAGCTAGGATTGCCCTTGACACGGCATCATACATTTTCAACTTCATTTCGGTGAAGACATTGACTCTTTTAGGTTTTGTTTATGCTTTGCTTTGCAGCCGCAGTTCTACCTGTAACATGCTTCTTGAAATTGAAAGTGGAACATAACTCCTTGATTTTTGTACTCAGATACAATCTTTCGTTCTGAAATCCAAGTTTCAGTCTTTGCAAGGCTAAAAACCAATATTTCCGATTCACTTTCATGTTCGGATTCTTAAAATATATTTCTAGCCAAACGATTACTTGCTGCAATACAGTGACTTTATCAGCCATTACAACTCTGTTGTTATCATATATTTTCACTTCCCATCGTCAAATCATGGATATCGTCAAGAAAGAGTGCAAACCAGAGGGGCCTCATTCCAATACTAGTTTCGATGTATCCTGACAACTCCTTAACTGTCCAGACTGTCACAATCACTCTAGCACATTTAGAAATTTGATCGGATATAATTTGTCCATTAGGTGTTTTCTTGGAATTCGAACGAAAAAGCCTTTACTTCCTTATTATTAATTCTTCTTAATCTTATCTTTCTCTTCTTCTTCTTTATTGGCCATCACAACCGTTTGACGGTCTCGGCCTCTGCGATTAATGCTCTCCAGTCGCTTCTGTTCTGTGCAAGCTGGCACCAGTTGGTCACTTCAAGCTTGGCAATGTCTTCCCGTATCTCTTATTAATCTTATTCATTACTTTCTTAAACTTTAAGCTTTTTTATTGCTATTACTATTAATATATGGATATTTCGCTCTAGTCTGTGTTCACGTCATCTGAAGAAGAATAAGGTGACCACTTGATTCATATTACGTTTGGCTTTTGGATCCAGCTTTTTACCACACTGATCACAAGTTTCTAATGAATAAGTGTTGGTAAACGCGCACTTATTAGTACTTAACATGGTCTTAACCAAGGAATCAAACCGAATCGAATTTCGGTTCCGGTTTTGGTACGTACTAAAACTTCCGTTTGGGTAAAAGATTCTGTTTTGGCTCTATTTTTTTTGGTTCCGTATCGGTTCCCAAATTTTTATTTCGGTATACCGGTACGTACCGATATAGACCGGTAAAATGAACAGACATTTTAAAGTGGGTAAGCAAGCTATACACATGTATGTGTACAAAAATGATCAATTTTATTCATGCGTGTTTGCCGTACAAAATTTAGAAGTTTGTGTTCTTGAGATGACTAAAATAATTAAGGTTTTCACGTCAACTTGGTTATTAAGTAATCTGTTTAAAAATGAAATATCCAACAACAAAGTGTACTGGAAAAAAATAAGCTGACATCACCAGCCCAGTCCTAGGTCATGAGATTAACTGGTTGAATATAATTTTCAGTGTTGATAAACACTTCGTTATCTTCTAGAAAAATAAAATAAAAATAGAAAAGATTCTTTTGAGTTATATAGCACATTTAGCTGTTTTATCTATCTTGGTAGCTGTGGTGTAGGGGTAAGGCATGAGACTGAAGTCACGGTACGTACAAAAATTTTTTTTTTTATTGAAAAATTATCAAGTTATCATGATAAGCACACAAAAGTGTGTTCACTACAGTTGAAGATTAAATTTAATTTTCAAACAAATTACTCGATAACCAATTTGACGTGAAAACCCTTAATATTTAATTAACAAATTCTTCACCAAACTTAACATTTCTCAAACTCAAAAAAAAATAGTTCCAAAGAAGGTAAATTAATGATTACTTCTTAGAAGCATAAAAGCGGTCAATGTATTTCCGTCCATCTGATTTCTTAGCGAAGACAAAATAAACTTCACACCGAAAAATAAATGTTCTACGTTTTGTACTGATTGTGGGTTACTAAAATTCACAACCCAGTTGAATTTGGCAAAATCCGAGGTCGTTTATCAGGCAAACGGCCTTCCATCAACCGAGCTTAGAGAAACACAAGCATCTCGAATAGTCTGTTTGTTAATTTCCACACGAATGCTGGGCATAAGCAATTCATCAATGCAGCTGGAATCAGCAGTTTTCTTTTCCTGTGCTCGATTCGTATTTTGCTGATCGACTTAACGTTCGTGAGATCGGGAAATGCGCTAAAAAAAGGAAAGTACATAAATATATGTACAAATAAGTCATTTAGGTTCCCTTGCATTCTGGAATATAGACATATTGATGTACATTTGTACGGCGCTGCGAAATAAGGCCCCAATGAAATAAGGCCAAAAAAAAATGAAATAAGGCCCCAAAAATTTATATGGAAAACAAAAACAACGATTTTTCTCAAATTTGGGATGTTATTTCCTTTTTTATGGGGCATTATTTCCTAAATAAAATTTCAAAAGGAAATAAGTCCCCAAAAGATGAAATGAAATAAGACCGCAAAACAATTTTTGGGGCCTTATTTCATTTTTATCAGGAAATAAGACGTCAATTTTTAATATGATTTTTGATTTTGATAAAATGTGAAAAAAATCCAAAAACTTTAATATCGCTTAGTTTTCTTATCTGCAGGTGTTCTTAGACTAAGTAATTGATGCGCAGAATTTTTTAACAGGTGTGAAAAGTAACGTTTTAAAAAAGTGATAAGCTTTAGAGTATGTTGATCAGTTGAACATAAAATAAGTTTAGACATAAAATAAAAGTTAAAATTATGGAGTGCAGAAAAATTGTTGGACTCTGCGTAGACTGGAAGTTTGATTTACGTAAAAGAACAGAAAATTTTATACAAGATCTTTGCTTAAATTTAATTTATAATAAAAAAAAATGTATCAATCTTAGCGCCGCAGACGTAAAATTTGAAACAAAAAAATCGCGCGATTTCATTTTCATTATTTTATTTCAAAACGTGCATTCAATTTTAGCGCCGCAGGCGAAAATTTGATACAAAAAAACCGAATCTTAATACGTAATAATACACTTACAAAAAATTGGGGTGCTATTTCATTTTTTGAAATTGGGGTATTATTTCACATGAAATAACTCCCCAAATTTGGGGCCTTTTTTCATTTATTTTTGGGGCCTTATTTCATTTCAGTGGGGCCTTATTTCATAATTTAAATTGGGGTATTATTTCATATGAAATAACACCCCAAATT
Organism: Lordiphosa stackelbergi; assembly: GCA_018904235.1. Lineage (NCBI taxonomy): Eukaryota > Metazoa > Arthropoda > Insecta > Diptera > Drosophilidae > Lordiphosa > Lordiphosa stackelbergi. Next base: position 33,521 of record JAEIFU010001731.1, on the reverse strand, counting down.
TGGGGCTATTTCATTTTGTTGGATAATTATTTAATGGAAAAATTTTACCACCAACCAATTTTTACATAAAAAAAAAAAAAAAAACCTTTCGCTTCTTTCAACGGAAAGGGAAGCTAATTAAACTTTAAAGTTATTTAAACGAAATAAGTATGTCTTTATCAGAGGTGGCATTTTATAATTTGAATAATAACGAATAATTTTTCCAAAAAACTATTTTTATTCGAAATTAAAATAAGGTTTTATTCGAAAAATAAAATATAAATTAAATTCATTTGTTCAAAAATTTATTCATATCAGAATAATTTATCTACGAATAATTTTATCACGGATCAAAAATATATTCGCTATATAAACCTACATAAAACTTTTCCAATTTAATACTATCATGTAGAAACCCAAAAAGACACGTATTTTACTGATGCCTATATAACACCTGCCGATATTGGTGACTGATATCGTAGCTTACATATGTGCATTAGACTGAGCATCGTTTTACATTGTACGTACGCATGTATGTGTAAATATTTCGGAAAGTGAATTCATAAACATCACACTTAACTTAATTAATTTGTCCACACTCTTTTATTAAGTAATTGCTTATATTTACTTCAATGGCAAAGAGGAAATACTGGCGATAAACATTTGATTTTGGCCTTGGTATTTTAGGCGATCGTTCAGATTAACTTTCAATTCTTAAACTAATTAAATGCTCTTTGCAGTTTCGTAGCACTAACACAAATAGAAACTTAGCAACGATTATTCGCTGGCCATGTGCAGGCGACCGAACTCTTTCGTTTTGCATACAAAAGCGACAAAAGGCTAAGACTTAGCAGAAAGCGAGCATGCAAAAACAGAACTTAAGTGAGAGATCGTCAAATTTATATGTACTTACGTTCTTGATGCCACAAAGATGATAAGGCAAGCTCTCAGCTCGCTCTCCGTTTCAGCTTGCAAGTTTTCAATGTGTTGTGAATGTTCAATGTTTCCAAAAAAGCTGTCCTTTGCCATACCTTCTTCGTTGTATCATGCTTACGTTGTTGTTTTTGTTTCAACACAGAAACATACAAGCGCAGACTTCAGAAATAATATCTGTTCTCACTTTTACGCTCTACATCAGGCATGCCCAAATCCAGCATACGGCAGAGCTCGCACCAATACTCACAAATAAAAACACCAATACCAATAAGAGAACTGCAAACTCGAAGACAAGACACCAACAAAATCACAACGAATTTGAGTAAGGCAAAAACAAAATCATTGAAATTGTTGTTGGTCAGTTTGCTTGCGACCAATACACAGAAGGGAAGAATAGCGGTTTTGGTTCTACCCAGTGCATACACAAGTAATTGTTTGCATGTGTTGTGTTTGCCTATACTTGGTGCCGTGCATGTATACGATCATTGCTTTGCTATCTCCGGAGCAATTACAAAAACAAAGCGTGCCCAAAGAGCATAGGGCTGGGCATGGCTGCTCTACATCGTTGGCTTTGTTAGCAGCTCTGAATATAGAGATGACACTCACGCACACTACATCATTGAAGCAGGTATCGATATATTGGCGGCAGCTAAGGAAATTTAAAAAAAAATAGTTCAGAACCGAAACTGTACCGGTTTTGGTTCTTTAAGCCCATCACCATTGTGCAAAACGCTAAGTGTGTAGTGAAATGTGGGTGTATGTGTCAACGTCAAGCGTGTACATATTCATAACAATAGCATTTTGCGCAAAAATTTGTGTGGTGTATTCGGGGCTTTACGTTTTTTTCGATACAAAAATTTCATTTTTACACTTTCTTTTCTGACTTTGGCAATTTAGTTTTCCTGAGATTCAGTAGCAATTTTTGTCATTGTGCCAACGAAATCAAATTCAAATACAAACACATTTTGAAATGTCTCAGTTCAACTTTGTAAGTGACCTCCAAAATGCTCTAATACTGGACGGAGAAACGCGCGGTCCGCCGCCGCGTTGGAAAAAGAAGCTGGAGGCGTCCTTTAATAGCTCCAAGAGTGCCTTGGGCAAAAAGTCCAACACGACAGCCTCGAAGAAGATTCCCGGAGGTGGCGATCGCTTCATACCCAATCGAGCGGCCACCAATTTTGAGTTGGCTCACTTTTTGGTCAACAAGGAGGCCTGCGAGAGGTCAGGAGGAGGAGGAGAATGACAATGCCCAGGCCTCGGCTCATAAGACTGAAAGACAGAAGCTAATCTCAGTGGTAGCGCAGGTGCAGAACACCAAATCGGGCGGCGGTCGTATTTTATGCTATCAAAATAAGGCTCCAGCTGCCCCAGAAACTCAGACAAAACCTTTGAAAGCAACGCCCATTTCCATTAAGAGCGGATCACGCCACATACCCACCACCTCGGAGCGAATTTTGGATGCTCCAGATTTTATCGATGACTACTACCTAAATCTCGTGGACTGGAGCGGCGATAACATAGTGGCTGTGGCTTTGGGCAAGAGTGTGTATTTGTGGAATGCGGCCACGGGCCACATAGAGCAGCTCACCGCATACGAAGACGGCGACTATGCTGGTTCGCTCTCTTGGGTACAAGAGGGTCAAATTCTGGCCATTGGCAATAGTACCGGTGCCGTAGAGCTTTGGGATTGCTCCAAGGTCCAGCGTCTGCGTGTGATGAACGGGCATAGTGCCCGTGTGGGTTCATTGGCTTGGAACTCTTTCCTGGTCTCCTCCGGAAGTCGCAATGGCACTATTATCCATCATGATGTACGCTCCCGAGAGCATAGAATCTCTTCTCTATCAGTCCACACGCAGGAAGTATGCGGCCTCAAATGGTCGACGGACTTCAGGTACTTGGCCAGCGGTGGCAATGATAACCTGGTCAGTGTGTGGTCTCTGGCCAGCAGTGGAGTGGGCACAGCCACGGATCCCTTGTACAAATTCAATGAGCATCAGGCTGCGGTACGAGCCCTGGCCTGGTGTCCTTGGCAACCCAACACTTTGGCCTCGGGCGGTGGCACTGCCGATCGTTGCATCAAATTCTGGAACATTAGCAATGGCTGCCTGATTAAATCTGTGGACTCCAAGTCACAGGTTTGCGCTCTGCTCTTCTCACGGCACCACAAGGAGCTTATATCGGCTCATGGGTTTGCCCATAATCAACTGAGCATTTGGAAATATCCAACAATGGTCAAGCAGGCAGATCTAACCGGTCACACCTCAAGAGTATTGCAATTGGCCATGTCTCCCGATGGCAAATCCGTGATCAGTGCGGGAGCAGATGAAACCCTAAGGTTGTGGAACTGTTTTGCAGCCCAAAAGGTGGCCAGCGTGAATAGCAAAAGCAAGCAGAGCGTCTTCCGGCAGAGTATACGCTAGACAACAAAACAAGATTTTAATATTTATTTTTAAATTTATTTGTTATTTTTCAACATGTTATTTAAGAACAATTTTCAGTCATAGTTAAGTTGGAATGTTGAGTAGGAAAAATTGTGTTAAATTTGGAAATATATTCAAACTTTTCATTTCGTTATGTCGATGCGTACCGACCAAAATTGGTAGCTATTTGATATTTTGGAATTAAACTTTTAAAAGCTATTTAGAAATCAAAATTATTTGTAGATTTGCTGAAGGAATGATTAAGATCGGATGAACTTTGCTTAAGTTGATCACAAAAGTGGCGCCATCTATTAGTCAGATTTAATCATTCCTCAACCAGCATTGTTCAAAGCAAGTAGTGGCGCCATCTATTGGTCTAGGGGCCAATTGACCGGCCCCAAAAGTGAAATAAGCTTTTCACCCAACTCGCCTCTCAACTGGGCCATTGTTTCGCGTGCTGTGTGACAAGTGGCACCATATTGGAAACCACATGTCAGCCAAGTCCAGCTTTCCCGTTTTGGGCAAAAAAAAGTTTGTAATCATCGCACGGTAGCGCTCTTCATTCACAATAACGTTCGTGCCTTCTTCATCTTCAAAAAAGTGCGGTCCAATGATGCTACCGGGATGCATTAGCAGTTCTTGCAATGCTTCTGACTGCTTTTCCCAACAAATATGGCAATTTTGTTTGTTCACGTATCTAAATAAGCTGCTTTGTCGCTGAACACAAGTTTCCGATCAAAAAGTTGATCTTCATCCAACTTTGCCAGCGCCCATTCATCTTGATTGTGGTAGGTTTTATACCCAAATCCTTACGCAAAATTTTCCATGTAGTGGACAATTAGAGGACGAATTGCTGCATGAACGGCATGAATGTGTTTCAGTGTGTTTTGGTCGTCTGAAACTGGTGTACAGTTCTGCTCCAATTTCTCTTCTTAAGGTCATTTCCGCTTTAATAAGTCTCGACCATGAAGCATCATCTTACGGGGAAGAGCCGGATTATATAGAACTCATATAGAGTGCATCTATAGAAGCACTAGAGCTTGTTCTGTTTAAAGCTTGATCTATTTGAGCTTGATCTGTTTGGAGTTGGATCTGCACAGAGAGAAAAAACCTGTTCAGAAAACAAATTGCCTTCAACTTAAAAGAAGAACAAGATGTTCTCAAAATTCTTAAAAACAAATATTCCAAATGTTGTTCTGAATCGGATAATATTTGCTTTAAACCACAACAAAAACAGTTCTTGGCAGAGAGAGATACAAGAGAGAGAGAGAGAGCTAGTGAGAGCGATTTGGCTCTTTTTTGATCTAGTGAGAGCTAGTAAGAGCGACTTGGTTCTCTTTTTGATCTAGTGAGAGCGACTTGGCTCTCTCTTTGATCTAGTGAGAGCTAGTGAGAGCGACTTGGCTCTCTTTTTGATCTAGTGAGAGCTAGTGAGAGCGACTTGGCTCTCTTTTGATCTAGTGAGAGCTAGTGAGAGCGACTTGGCTCTCTTTTTGATCTAGTGAGAGCTAGTGAGAGCGACTTGGCTCTCTTTTTGATCTAGTGAGAGCTAGTGAGAGCGACTTGGCTCTCTTTTTGATCTAGTGAGAGCTAGTGAGAGCGACTTGGCTCTCTTTTTGATCTAGTGAGAGCTAGTGAGAGCGACTTGGCTCTCTTTTTGATCTAGTGAGAGCTAGTGAGAGCGACTTGGCTCTCTTTTTGATCTAGTGAGAGCTAGTGAGAGCGACTTGGCTCTCTTTTTGATCTAGTGAGAGCTAGTGAGAGCGACTTGGCTCTCTTTTTGATCTAGTGAGAGCGACTTGGCTCTCTTTTTGATCTAGTGAGAGCTAGTGAGAGCGACTTGGCTCTCTTTTTGATCTAGTGAGAGCTAGTGAGAGCGACTTGGCTCTCTTTTTGATCTAGTGAGAGCGACTTGGCTCTCTTTTTGATCTAGTGAGAGCTAGTGAGAGCGACTTGGCTCTCTTTTTGATCTAGTGAGAGCGACTTGGCTCTTTGATCTAGTGGAGTTATAGTGAGAGCGGAGCGACTTGGCTCTCTTTTTGATCTAGTGAGAGCGACTTGGCTCTCTTTTTGATCTCTCTCTTGTCAGCTCAACCGACATAAATAGCCCTCTAGATGTGAATCTGCAAAAGTGTACAACGGCTGAATGTCAAGGGCATGCATAAGGTAGCGAGCTCAATTCCCAGTCAAGTCGGAAATAATTTTTCAGTCAGGTGAACTAGGTGGGGTCATTGAAGTTTGTTGTACAAGCGATGTCTCTGATCTTACGGAATATATGGATGGGAGAAGCAGCCTCACTTCCCTTATAATGCCAAGAGGTATTTTCTAAATGTGAGGAATCCGCTCACACCTGGTCCAAAATCAATCAAATTTTTTTCCCAATTGAGTTTAAAATGTTCTTGAAAACAGACCAATATAAACGCAAATCAAAAAATATCAATCCAATTTGAAAAAATTGTTCTTGAAGTGAGAACATTGTACTACAAATAAGAAAACCCATTCATTCACAGTTTTTGGTAACGTTTTTGCTCGTTGTGAGTCCAATGTTTCGGTTTTCTCCTGTGTGTGGGAATTGGGAATCTAATATCGTCAGACCAAACAACCTCAAAATACAAGCACCGCGACTTTGCGACCAAATAGTTGGAAAGTTACAAAACTGAGACAAAACATATGGAAAATAAATACTCTCTGAAGTTCATATTTATTGTTACAACAACTTCAAGTTACTTAAATTCTCTTCCATTTCCATTTTTCGTGTTTCCCGCAATTGTAGAAACTACTGCCCACATTTCTTGTTTTTTTATGATACTATTTTATTATATTAACTGCCTTTTTAAACGCACATTATTCAACCACTGTGCAAGGCCACTTCACATGCACTAAACTCGTAAATTATTATATATTCCAAGTGTGTACAAACCCTGCACTCATAAATTTAAACGTCATTTGACAAATATGGCGTCACCCGAAATGTCTTCGATATAAAATGAAACGGAATTGAAATGATTTACTTTCACATGAACGCCCAGGCACAGCGAGAGAGGAGAGGGGAGAGGAGAGCCACAAACATTATTATATTTTAATATAATAACAAACTTCAGACACCGAAAGGAAACACACAAACGGGAATTGAAGCAAATAATTTCTAAAAATTTGTGACCATGAAAGCACCAAATTCATCCTAATTAGGGTTCAACAAACTCGGGGCCACTTTTTGACTGAAGAATTTCTGCATCTTCACTTGTTGCTCTCGAAAATTCTGTCTGCCAAAATGTTCAAAAGTCCATGAATTGCCGCTGGCCATAAATCAAGTGCCAAAACTTCAGACTGCAGACTACAGACTGCAGGAGTGCACGGTGCTTAGAGTGTGTTTTTTGCCCTTAAAGGAGCTGCCGCCTGGGCCTGGCCAGCATCCGTTATGTCAAGTGGTTAAGTCAAGCGAGAGCCGCCAGCGAACTTGAAAAACTGCTACCACATAGACACGTCGTCGTTGCGCATCTCTCAGATGTGTCTATTTTCTTCTTCTGCATTCCTATAAGTACATGTGTCTGTACTGTATGTATATATATATGTACATTTATTTTAATGCATGTAAAAAATTTGCAATGTTATGTCTGCATATTCTTTAACATTGCTTGATACATTGACAAATTAGGTTAGGCGAACGGGAGGACTGATTTTTGGCCATATTTCTGTCTTATTTGAATTAAAATCTAAATTTTAACATTAAGATTTAAGTTCAGTATTAAAGGGCACAGTTTTTGAACCGGTTCAACTGTATTTAACTCCATATTACACTCACTGACTGGAACTATGGAATTTTATGTTTTGGCAGTTCCTTTGATAAGGTGTATACTAAGCATAAGGTTTTGATTAGGGTTGTCGATATTTCTCAAAATATCAGTATTGATAGTATTAAAATTCTTATATTCCATTATCGATATTTGATATATTGGGTCAAAAATATCATAATTAATCCTTCACAAGAAAACTGAAAAGTTTTTAAGAAACGTCTTTACCATTTTTAGTGGCCGTTATATCTTATCTTTCCAATAAGATAACGTTAAGACTCAGACGACTTAGTTTTTTGAAACTGGACTATAAATTAGAGCGGTCGATTTGTATGGGTGGAAATAGGGCAACAAAGCTGAAACGTTCTCAAAAAATTTCACCAAGAAATTATGGGTTTAAAATGAATTCCTAGCCCGCGCAAATAGACCTCAAATAAATACTGGAAAAAAAAACTATTTATATTTATTCTTTTAGAAGTCGCACTTCTACGAAGAGAAAAGGTATTGGTGATCAAGTTGAATAGAGGAATTCATTTTGGACCAGCGATTGTCATCGGATGCCCCCAGGTTTCGAAGACATTTCGCTATTTACACATACACGAGCCGAACGCATGCCGAAGTTGAGGCAAAGAGAGTAAACATGCCCATCTTATATCTAGACTGCACGTTTGCCCAGTCGAATCAAGTTTAGTTTCCGACTGCAACCTTCTTCGTCACGGCACAAAACAAAATACAACCGCGACAGAGCAAGACAGGGCGAGGATCGAACCTGAGAGCAGCTCACAGCGAAGAGGGGCTGAGAAAACGTGCAATCTATACTTCTCTCATCTGGCTCGATGCGGTTAGATCGAAACTGGTTTACGGCGCTTTATTTTCGCGCACCAATACATTCTCACTTTTTGACCTCGCTTTCGTTGACAATCGATGTTTTAGACCAGTGGTGCCCAAACTCACACAATTAAGCTTTGCGCTTGAGTGCGTAGCATCGAAACACGAAGTAAACGTCGTGAGGTTAAACATTACAACAAGTAAACAAACAAATGCCTCGTGAGAGCGTCGTAAGGAAGCAAATCGCCACACGTATTCTCTCTCTCTTATGCGTGTGTCGGCTGCGACGCCTTCAGAATTATGAGTTCCTATCCCACGGGATAGGCTTTTGGCATTTTGGGCACCACTGTTTTAGACCCTTGATTTCTGGGTGAAATTTTATTAGAATTTTTCGTAGATTTCGTTTCTCTATACGCTTAGTGCGGAAACAAAATCAACAGTCTTGCCATGACAATTCGCTCCTGCAATTCCCATAGTAATTTTTTCTGATATATCGTTGATCAAGATCGATATATCGATAAAATATTGACAACCCTAGTTTTGATTCGCCTTTTTTGTTTGTACATTTCAGAAGAAGACCGGGGTCTCTGGCTTTATTTTTGTTGAAGAACGTCAATAAATTCTAGTATATACCTTATTAATTTTTTGTTTCAAATCTTTCAATAGTAATTAAGGTGTTTTATCACTTGTGTGAAATCTCATACAAGTTTCTTATATATCTAACTGTACTGATGTCAAGAGAAATTACCTCTCTGACTTTCTTATATGAGTTATTTCAGCTTTAGATTTTGAAATTGAAAGGTTTCCTCTGCATTCATATACTGCAGTCCAACAAAAACTGAAAAAAAAAACTTTTATCAGCGAGTCTCGATCGCGCACACTGCACATATTGCGACCTGCTGGCGCCGTGCTTAGTGCTTACTTCAAAGCGAGGCAAATGCGATTTTTTTTTTTTTTTATTATAATTCCAAATTACAATTAGTATTGATGTGAAACACAAACCGGAGTTAAATAGGGAATAAATAATAACTGACTCGCGGCTAAAAAGTGACTTAACTATGACCGTTAAGTGGCTAGACTATGACTGAACAGTGACTGAATAGTGACTTAACAGATTCTTGATAGTGACTGAACAATGACTGGACTGAGACTTAACAATGACTTAATAGTGACTGAACAGTGACTTAAAAGTGACTAAGCAGTGACTTAACAGTGACTTGATAGTGCCTTGGCCGTGACTTAACAGTGATTTGACTGTAACTTGACATTTTTTTTTTTTTGGTTTACGGTTAATTTAAAGTGAGTTAACAGTGACTGAACAGTGACTTGACAGTGACCTAACGTTGCCTTGGTTGTGATTTAACAGGTTACCGACTAAATAAAAAAAAAAAAAAAAATTATTAAAACTTTCACACTAAAACCCAAAAAAAAAATTTCCTTTTCCCACCAACCCAAAAAAAAAAAAGATAATTTTTTTTTAATAATTAAAAATTCATTTTGTGCTTTAGCGCTTCGAATGGTTTAGTGCTTATTACTCAAATATGATATTCTTCTGAGTTTGGATATGATTTATAAAACATAACGTCAGTAGATAATAAACCAACCGATTCAAAAAAAAAAAAAAAAAAAAAAAATAAAAAATAAAAATCTTTAAACACAAACCCTTTTTCCAAAAAAAGGAGATCCGGTTCAGTAGTAGGTCCGTTCCCAATTAACGCGAATCGAACTGTTTCTCGTTGTTCTTGAAATTCCTGTCTTTTATTCTCTATTCTATTCTTCTATTCTGTTGACATTAACCCGAGATTTCACAAAAGTAAGTATGAACCGAAGAAGAATAAACTTTGCATCTGTTTAGTTCTGAAATCGCTTACTTACTTCAAGACTTCAGTCTTGCGGTATTTCCGCAAGCTTGTCTTTGGAAGCGCGTAGTTCTAGTTGTATTCGTCGCGCTAACACGTGTTTGATTTATTGTTGTTTTTTTTTAGTCGTTCGTGAGTTATAGCGTCGCAAACATGGAGCAAAATAAAGAGAAAATACGGCATATTTTACAGTACTATTACGATAAAGGCAAAAATGCTGAGATGCTGCCAATAAAATTTGTGCAGTTTATGGACCCGATACAGTTTCCATTTCCACCGCACAACGATGGTTTCAACGTTTTCGTTCTGGTGCAGAGGTGATCGAAGATGCGCCACGGTCGGAAGGCCTGTCGTCGAAAATTGCGATAAAATCGCTGAATTGATCAAAAGAGACCGGCATAGTAGCAGCCGTAGCATCGGCCAAGAGCTGGGCATGAGTCATCAAACCGTTATAAACCATTTGAAGAAGCTTGGATTCAAAAAGAAGCTCGATGTATGGGTGCCACACGACTTGACGCAAAAAAACATTTTTGCCCGTATGGATGCATGCGAATCGCTTCTGAATCGCAACAAAATCGACCCGTTTTTTGAAGCGGATGGTGACTGGCGATGAAAAGTGGGTCACTTAGAGATTTGAGAAATCTTAGAAAATTATTTAAGTTCTTAAACAAAAGAGTCCTAAGTACATTTCTTCAACCGAACCTTTTTCAGAAAGAGTGAGTTCGGTTCATGGGGTCATATAGTGCGAAGGTTCGGTTTATGTTTTGAATTGAGGGACCCAAAAAACTAAACAGTCTTGCATATAATGATCCACTTAAATCTAAATTTATATCTGGCCTACCCAATCCCGGTAAAGAACATGTTTCTCGATTTTGTTATTTAATGACCTTTTATTAGATGCTAAGGAGGACCACAGCTGCAAATTGAAATTATGTTTTTTTTATATAATTTAAAATTCTATTAAAATATTTCAATAAGCTTGGTGATAAAAAATCAATCAATCATATAATAATCATAATAATCAAAAAAAGTAATTGTAGTAATTTCAGCAGAAAGTTTTCATTTCTTGTTCTTAAATTACCTATTATTACTACCTTTTGACATTACAATAGTCAATAATTGCAACCCACAACGTAATTACCAAAAGTAATTAAAAAGTAATTGTAGTAATTTCAGCAGAAAGTTTTCATTTCTTGTTCTTAAATTACAATTACCTATTACTATAAAGATTTCTGGTAATTATTGTATATTTTTTGTAATGATTTTATTTAACTTTCAAGTAATTAAAAAGTAATTACATAAATTTTTAATTACTCAAAATAAGCTTACTACAATTAACAGCTCTATGAAGAATGGATAGAAGGTCCTAGCAGTCGACTTGATTTGGAAACAAAACCCGTTGACTTTTTCTTGAAACTTTACTAATCAATTGCCGTAAGCCTGAAATATCCAATTTTTATTTATTCCCAACTGTATCCTCTTCTTAAGTTGAACCCGCCTTTGATTTCTACTTTTGTGAGTACGCGATAAAAACTACTTGATTGTTAAGGCTTTTAGGGGAATAGCATAAAACTACCAGCGCATTCAGTAAAAATTGTGAGTACTTACTCAAAGAATTCCGCCAGATGTCAATGAAACGCTGGCCTGCCCTGCACTCAGTTTGCTTTTCATCTCTCTGTGTGTGTGTGTGTGTGTGTAAGAGGCGCACCCAGACAAAGGGGTAGTGGCAAGTAGGGCTAAACTTTGCAACTTCATGCGTCAATTTTACGCATAAAACGCGACAAAGCGCAAAACGTTAAGAAAGCAGCAACAGTGCCAACTCCCACCTAACCTCCCCCACGTTCCACTTATCGCCGCAGCACGCCTCAAAGTATCTTTTCAGAGAAGCGCTCCGAAAGTATCTTCAAGTGTAATGAGGCGTCGTCGTTGTCGTCTTCTTTTCAATTTGGCCGCCGACAAACTTGTCGCATTTGCTTCTTTCAACTTTTTTCTCCCACTTTAGAGGCGTGTGTTTTTTTTTTTTTTTAGTTGCTTCACTTCGCGACGCGCTGATAACACAAAATCAATAAGTAATAAGATAACGGTAACCCCAAACAGAGCAAAGTCTCGCTCTGTCTCTGTCTGTGTTTGCCTTCTGATAAGCCATGCCGCGTCGTCGCGCCTTCAGAACAAGAAGAAAATGCAAGAAACGTTCCGTTCGGTGTACAAAATGACAATCGCAACGAAAATGTTCTCCCCACCCAATCGAAGCGGCAAACAACAGCCACCTCCCACCGCCCATCCACCCCGCCGACAACCGCTTCCGATGCGACTTTCGCCACCGCATAATTGAAACGTGCGTGTGTGCACAGTGGGACCACCATACTAAAGCTGAATCTGATAAGAAAAAATGGTTCCAAAAATGTTGTGCTTAATATAAGTCAATTAATTTATCATTTGACATCAACTGGGACCCAAAAATATGGCCCTTAAGTAAAAAGCAAGTCAAAGTATTTTATATATTTCAATGAAAATTTGTCCAAATTGTTGCCATACTGCTAAAAGTGAAGAATTTAAGTGAAAAATATGTACTTTGGTCTTCCATTTCATTCATTTTAAAAGGTAGAAATAACAGAAGGTTCGGTTCGAGTTGATACATCTACCATTAGGGCCTGTCAGACACTTTTTCTCCCATCAGGACACAACAGTTTCATATTTCTCCCTCGCACATTTTGAACCACATTCCATCCCACTGTACCCTTAACTTCAAATGCAATAAACCCAAGCGGCCGGGCATTGCACAGTGCGTTCCTCTCATTGTCATCGTTATTTACCTTTCCCCACCCCCCTCCTCTTCGCAACCAAAACTCGCTGCCTTCATCGTCTCCGTTGTCGTTGTCGTCGTCGTTGTTGTTGTTGTCATTATCATCAGCATTGATTGTGTGAACATTGTACAATAGTTGCCATTTATGCTCCCCACCTGGAAAATGATGCCGCCGCCTTTCCACCCCAACCGTCGTTATTTGAATTGCAGACTTATCATTGATATCGAGTGCACACTGTTGTTGATTGCAGGCTCACGGTATTTTGTTTGTCTGTTTGCTTGCCTCTTTCATTGATAAGCGTTTGCATTTCCATTATGAAGTGTGCAAAGTCTTTTAGATAACTTAAATTGCATTTCTCATTTTATCTAAGCTGAAAATTGCGTGACAGCGGCCACAACATTCACACACATAATTAACGCACAAAACAATTCAATCAATTTTCCCCACAATTTTTCAACTCATTGCCAGACACAGAGACACGGCGACACGCACCCGTCGCAACCCAAAAACTTTTTTTGCCCACTAACCGAACACAAACTAGTTTGGGGCAAAGGAATCATCTTCATCTGACGGCCACATTAAACATTGAACAGGCCATTAACAAATTAGCAAACTCAAGTCCAAATCCAAATCAGTCAGGCCTCAGTGTTGTTTCGGTTATTGTTTTGAGTTTCAGATTTGTGTGTGGTTGTTGAAGGGACTGGGGGGAGGGGATGGGGAATAATAATTTAATAATTGCTAAGCAAAACTTTTGACAAAACCATTTGTCATTGCAAATGAATGAATCAGGCTGGTGGAAATTCAATTATAACTATTCGAATGAGTTTTCCTATAGTTTAAATTCAAAAAGGTTTTAAAGTTTTGTAATGCTTCAGTCGTGTCGAGAGACTGCAATGACTTGAGGTAGCGAAGCGGGAAGTGCCTAGAAATAATTAAATGCAAGGGCTGAAAACACGCGAGCTGTATACTAGAAAATCGAAAGCGAACTAACCAAGGTTTTCGAATCTCATTGATGGGCAGTTTAAGCACAGCCTAAACGGAAATTGTTAAAAGTCAGGAAATAAAAGTTCTCATAAGTAAAAGGAGGGGAAGAAGATTTTTTGTTTATTAAAAAAATTTAAACAAATTAAGTGTAATCAATTAGACACGTATTTTCCCAATTTTAGAAAATCCGCCTACAAGAACAAAATTTCTGAATATTTGTTGAAACAAAAAACTTTTTTAGCCGATTGGCTTGAAACTTTGTTTGTAAGGTTAGTATACGAATTATTTTGTGACTTGGCGAAAAAACAATTCTCAACAGTTTTAAGTGAAGGCCTCGTCCTTAACTAATTGAGAAGTTATACCATACAAGAACACAAAAAAAGTGATAACACGGTTTACTATTTACAATGTCTATACGGTTACTGTCTTCTACTTACACGGTTTACTATTTACAATCAATACGGGTTTTCTTTCTGTCTGTCTACTGTCTACTATCGGTCTAGTCATCGTCCATTTTCTATACCCTGTGACCATTATTCGATTTCTTACCAATATAAATAATATATACAAGTCATAACTTTGTAGGTTTGTATATTCCGCAACGTTGATGATGTTTACTATTTTATGCGGAACGAGAAGGCCAAGCTAACTTCGTCTTTGCCGAAGTTTTTATACCCTAATTTTTAATACAATCAGAGTTTAAGAACCAACTTAAAAAAAAAAAGTTTTTCTCACAAGACTCACTTTTCCACCGATGGTTTCTATGGCAGCAATTAGATATAGTCATCCGATTTTGACCAAAACTTCCAAATATGTGTAAAAGCGTATAATATTAATAGTCGCTAAAGTAAGACACGTTAACATTAAAAACAAAAGAGACGGACGGACAGACAGACAGACGGACGGACAAAGCTAAATCGACTCAGCTCTTCGCCCTGATCAAGAATATATATAGTTTATATAGTAGTATAGTATAGTATATATAGGGTCGGAAATGAATATTTCTATGCGTTGCAAACTTCTGGGCAAAATGCGTTTTTCCCTAATAACTTTTTTTCCAGTCAACATTATACGGTGATATGAACATCATTGTAAAGCTAGAGACTCTAGCTAACTTTCCTCTGAAGTAACCTATTGTTTTAGACAAATGGAAAAAAATTTACGGCCAAGTAGTGATACTTTTTGACCAAAATTTTTTTTTTGTACCCGGTAGTGGACACCCCTGCAAAATCGCTAGAAATGGGAAAATATGAAGTAAAATAAAAATATGAAAAAAAGTAAAATAAATTGATGGAAAAGAACGTTTTTTTTATTTAAGAAGCCTTCAGTGGCAAAAAGAAAATGAAACGAATTATTCCGAAATGCAATTTTTGCATGTGAAATAGCTGACCGTCATGCTAGCGCACTTTAAATGCACAGGACGATCGCAAACATCGCAATAAATCGAATATGCAGCGTTCAGTTTTTTTGTCAAGAGCGCCAAACAAATCAAACAGAAGTCGACATCTTCTGGAGCGATACAGAATCACGCTTGGCTGCGCGCTCAGCTGATTTTTGCCTCCTCCGCCTTTCCGGAGAAGGCGGAAACGATGATACGATGCTAATTGTCTTCAAACAAAACTAAATCAACAACGGACGAAACATCTGCAAAATTTGCTCTGACTTTCTCCAAATACTGGATCAAAGTGGTTCGAGGAAGTCCATTTTCCGTGGCTGCAGCTTTGACGGCCTTCTTATCGTTGAGGCATTGCTTAATGGCATCGACCAGCCCATTAAATTTGATTTTTGTTGAATCAGACGATTTTTTTGCAGTTGACATGGCTAAATGCACAAAAATTCACAAAATTGCTGTTAAAATATATTACACTAACAAGTGATTGTTTTAGTGACCTTTTGATTGAAAATCGTAGAACTTTTAGGCAGGCTCTAGGTCATTGTTATGGATATTGTCCCGAATATTTACACTAACATAAACAACGATATTTGGCAGTTTTATGGCCAAACACACGCTTTAAACACAAAAAACGAGGGTGTCCACAACCGGTGCAAAAGTGTGTCCATTCTTGGAAATGGTAGCCATTTTTATTTTGTTCAGCAAATTTACAGACGCGACTGGAGAGCATTACTTGCAGAGGCCCAGACCGTCGAACAGTTGTAATGGCCAATAAAGAGAAGAAGAAGAAGCAAATTTACAGGACACAAACATTTCACTGAAACTTGATGTCACATCATAAAGTACACTTAATGCACTAAATCACAATGTATAATACTCACCTCTTTTCAATGTTTGGCTTCGATTTAACGCAATGCGGAAATAGAAAAAAATAGAAACTCAGAAAAACGTTCACTATTTTTTTTTTATTTGCTTACAGCAAGAAACCAAATGCGTGTTTACACTTCGGTATTGGCTCAGACTATGTGAACTGTCAAACTACAAGTTTTACTCATTACTCAGTTTGGCGGCATCTGTTACCTTTCAAAAAATAGACTGGGGTGTCCACAACCGGAGCGTGTCCACAACCGTTGACTTTACCCTACGCTTTGCAAGGATATAAAAATTGGTAAATTTTCCGAAAACTGAGAGCAGGAGTTCCAGCAGAATAGGGCAAACTGCAATGAAATGGATGACATTTTCTTGCTCCCTCCAGTTGCACAGCGGGAAGTTTGTGTCATTCTTCGTGACATTTGGAATAAAACTCAAGTTTAGTATTTCACCATTCTGGCCATAAAACACTTCTTACTCCATCAATGAGAAACTCATCGGAGTAATAGTTATTCTCTCCCAGATCTTAGTGCAGTTGCCTATAAATCAATCGCTCTGAGCTTCTCCGGGATTCTTCAACAAATTTCATTCTATATGCTGCATCCATTTAAATAGTGACAGTTTCGAGCCCAAATTTTCCATGTTGCGTTATCTTCAAGATTTAGTCGAGCTCCTTGATCCGTGGCTAGACTGTCCCACTCTCTGAAATTGTAGTCGTTCTTTTAAAAGCTGATCTGCCAAAATCCTAGGTACCATTTTTTTGCATGTTATCGAATCGATAGCATTATTTTTGGTGTACATATTGTGGTAGACGAAAAATTTGTCTTAAGAAAGTATCTTTGAAGACGTATTCCCCATACTTGTGGGCCATAACTCGTTATTGCCCGCATTGTGGCATTAAACATCTTTTACTTTGTGCTAGTAGAAACCTCTATTTTGCCAAGTATGGTTCTCCAAGTAGGGAAGAATGCGGGGTTCTGAGCCACTGGGGTTTGTAAGCCACTCAAATATTGGCTACAAAAAAAAAATTACATTTTTTGTTTATGTCAAGTGTCTCCTTCTTATTACCTAACTTTTGCCAAGCAACCTATCAGTCGACACGTTCTTTAAGTTTGTGCACCAGAACGCGAAAAAAAAATATTGCTTTTTGGCAAAGTTATGTTCGAAAAACAAAACTATGATCACAACCCCCCACTCTCCCCTACTATTTATAGCTACTTTAACATCTTTTAGTTTTTCTACGAGGTGAAAGTTAAATTTGGCATTGTGATGGATTCAGACTCTTAGGTATAAATGTATAATTTCACCACCTTCAAGTCACTGTTTTCCAGTATCTCCTTTTCAGCAGAGGCCAGCCTTTTTCATATTTCAAAGTTAACTCTGAGCCCCCACTCCTTGCAGTACTATGGCTGCTTTATTGCTTTCATACATACTTTGCAAGGTTTGTATACATTTGAAGGATATACCAATATTGCTCAGCTTATACATTAGAGTGCTTCTATCAAGCGTATCACAGGCTGCCTTAAAATCAACGAAGAAGGCATAGAGTTTTTTGTCATTGTCTCCCAATACCTTAACACTAAAATATCGTTATATTTCTTCACATTGGCGGTTATTTTCAAACAATTCCAAGGACTACATATTGAAAAAAACTATTTGCCATACTATTGACTAGAAACTCTGTTTGAATGCTAGATATGCGAAAAAGTTTTGGATAAGTTTTACTGTCTTGGGAAGTTGGGAGCAGGATTCATTTCCGCCAATTTCGAAAAACGTCATATCTTCTACAGTTTAGAAGATAGATGGTTTGTACCTTCTAAAGATATTTGGTAATCAAGATTATTTATCGATTTGCCGCAGGAATGATAAACATCAAATGAAAACAAACAATTATGATGGGTAGCACTGGGCACAAAGCCACTCTGTGTGGCTCTTAACTCCAATTGATCAAATATATACAAACTTTGGGGGTATAGAGTATGTTATAGTCAGGCTTGACCGACTTTCTTGTTTACACTCCGTTTGTAACTTTCAAAGGCAAACGTTACGTTTTTGACCGATTTTAAAAACAGTTTAGTTTGTGAGCCCAATGAAGGAAATAAAAAATTTAATACCCACCCCAAAGCACGGAAAATAGGCAGTGGGGGGTAGACTATGAGGGTAGGTTCCGGCAAATAAATCAATTTTTTCCCAAGTTCGTATTTCTATATAAAACCAGTTATTAATGCCAAAAACATAAATGCGAAAATGAATTTTTAAATTGGGGAAAATCCACTTCCATGGTCGGAAAATGCCCGTTCTATATGAAATAGGGTTTGTAAGCTCTATCGAAAATTGTCAAATGGGAGGTTACAGTTCAAGAAGCGAAGCGCTCCGGATTATAAGCTAGCTCGTGTTTTCCACACCGACGCCTGTCAAACCTTTGGCTGTGTGAATCGGTGAGCACAGAAAATCAAGTAACTCATCTAGCGGCTTTCATTCTCACCAATACAAGTACATTTTTTAGCTCCTGTTTAGCGGTCGGCAACGGGAGCAGAGGAATTCCTAAAGGCAACTGAGGAAATAATCGTATGCAAACTGTCTGCAGGGTTCGAAAACATTTAGCTATTCACACCGACACGAGCCGAACGCCGGACGAGGCTTGCTCCTCTTTCCGTAGCTACGATAGAAGTCGTGATGAGGTAGAGTTTCTCGTTAAGCCTCCTACCAGAGTCCTTGTCTTGATATTGCTAAGTCGGGAATTTCGCAAGGGCGTGTATCTTTGTCAGAGAAAGGCAAATACAATGTCCTCCAGTGAATGGTAAGAGTTTGCACTGTTCATCTCTAAGCGAAAGTCTTTTTTGATTTCAGTTTGTCTTCCAACACTGTTTCGAGTCCAGAATGACACCCTTATACTTCGCTTCTTTAACCCATTTAAACTGCATTCCTCAGCTATTGAGGCTGAGGCCAGGCCAAAAAGTGAGAGTGTATTGGTTTTGCGAAAATATTGCGACTTAAGCCAGCTCTGACCTACTTCATCGACCGCTGGCCAGCGACTGAAAAGCTCTCTTGGCACTAGCTTCGGCCTGCATTCGCCTCGTATCGGTGTGAATAGCAAAATATGTTCTAGAAACTGCTTTCAAACAAGGACTAAGTTATTGACAACCATGTTCCACTGTGGTAGTTAGCCACTCCTTCTCATTTCAATTGAACAGAGTTTAGAGTTAATCTCTCGGCTGCTAAGCATGTCATCGGGTGTGAGTCAATTTGGGTGCTGACATTGTTAAAGGCTTCCTTCTCCTTCTGCTTCGTTTAGTGAGGTGAGTCCACAGAAAATGAAGATTCAAGATCGAGTAGTTCTCCTGATAAACTTGGTTTGGCCATCAATTCTACTGATAGCTCAATTAAACGATTGCCTTCAATTACACACGACAACTCGAATGTCCAACTGCTCTCTCTCTCTCTGTCATTTGCCACTTATCTGTGAGATGCACTTATGGTCAGGATAAAGCGGCAAACAACAGCAAATCATTGTTGTATCATTTTATCAAATATTAAAACATTCTTCTTTAAGTAATTGCCCTGGTTGGGAAGGAAGAGTCGAGTGAAAGTGCCAGAGAGTGACGTTTTATTGTTGTGTACTTTTAATAGTCCCCCTTCCCCGTTCTGCCCATTTACTAGCTGCTTTTAGTGGCTGTTGTTTATTTTTATTTATTTACGATTTCAACTAAACACACATACAGGATATGCGAGGACACGACTCCGGACGCAGCAGTGCGGGACTCCCAGGCTGCTGTCAAGGCGCCAAGATTCGGGGGTTGGGGAAGTGAAGTGGATAGCCGGGGTTTGCCTCATTTTGCTCTGGTGCGTGTGTTTTATCTATTGTCCTTTTAATTTCAATTCTCATGTGGGTTTTACGCTTAGTGCACATTATTCATTTATGTTGCCCCTGCCACCAGTCCTACCCCCTGCCCCCTGCGTGTGTGTGTGTTGGTCTGAGCTAATTTTTGTATTTTTTCTTTATTTTTCTGTGTGTTTTTTTTTTTACCGTTACCGCTGATCGCTAATCTTATGTTAATTTATCATACACACAGCGAGTGTGTGTGTCTTGGCTGTCAGCTGTTGGCATTTGAAACGCGCCGCACACGTGAAGAGGGGAAAACATAAGCAAAACACGCAGACCATTGCTACCCAACTAATTTATCATAGCGTTCGGCTCCCTGAGCGTACTTTACAAGCTCACTTTGCATGGGCGTAGCCCAGAATCCAAGGGGGAGGGTCTTAATAGAGCAAAGACTTATGACTGCACTAGCGGCACAAATGTTGTTGTAAAGCACCCAGCCATAGGCATATATACGATCGTACACACACCGTACCTTTCTTGTGTTAGTTGAAAAATAATTTTCTTTTTTCTGTCTGCCAAATATATGGACAATTTTCAATGGGTTCACACCATTCAGACTAAAATACTTTTAAACCAGCTGAAAATTTACACATGAAATTCTTTTTGGCTTATTAATGCCAAAATGTCAAACTTTATTTTAGTGTTACCAGATTTTAGCTATTGACATTAGAGTTTACAGTTACATAGTGTAATACATACACAGATCAAATTTATTTTGATTTTCACCTGATAGGAAAAATATTCGTTCTAAATCTACCGAAATGAAACCCATTCGTTGACAAAAGTACAGTAATCCCGCTTTTTCTTGAACCGTGAATAGCGGGTGTCATATTATGAACGTTTTGTGCTCACTTTATGAACGGCTAAGGCATGTTTTAGTTTATCTTTCTGATTTCCTCCGTATTCTGGGCCAGCAGCCCGAAATTTTGGCCAAAAGTCCCAATTTTTTGTTTGGGAAACTGGATAAAACGAAGGTACGCAATGATTTTGAATACATATAGCTATTTTATGGCAAAATTTTGAACCTTTTACAAAATAGTTTTTGAATGGCAGCCGTTCAAAGTTGGTTTTTCTTAAAATCTCTGCAAAAAAAGAAATAATTTTAGTCAAAGTTAGAAAAGCAACAGCTGCCGCAATTTGATTTCTTATTTTCGACTTCGCACTAGATTGCCATAAAAATTATCAAGAAGTTTCCATTCGAAAGCGTTTACATAAAAATGGAAAAAATCTAAAATTTTGTGGTTTTTTTTACATTTGGCAACTTTGTGTTAAGAGTACCCAGAAGTACCCCTCTTAATAAGCTTGGTATATTGCTTATTATTTTCTTTGAATAATGTAATGTATGTGTTAATAACCGCTTTTGCGCGGTTTTGCTTTAATAATGCTTTTTATAATATCGCATTTAAAATTATATTCCCAAAAAAAAAAAAAAAAAAAAAAAAAAAAAAAAAAAAAAAAAAAAAAAAAAAAAAAAAAAAAAAAAAAAAAAAAAAAAAAAAAAAAAAAAAATATTTATTAGTTGATTACACAGGCCAACAAAATGACCAACTTTGTGAGGTGCAGCCCTATTGATTCTAAAAAAATATGATAAGTTTATGCTCACTGATTCCAAAACTGGTTTCGGTTTAGCTCCATCAGCTCTTGTTTCCAAGATATGGCGGAAAAACGAAAAAAGTTGAATTTTTGGCACTCTAGGATTTATGGAGGCCACACTAGGCATAAATTTGTGAGTTTATGAGCTATTTGCGATAAAGTACATATCAATGCATTTTTAAATAAAATCAAAGGCGCTACATAAGTTCAGCGGAAAGTGTCTAATTTGGCCTTTAAAGACAGACATCTTTCGATTTATGGCATTTTTATCAAAATAAATCATCCCGTTTAAGCTAGCGCGGTTATTTGATAATTATTTTCGCCATCTGAGCATATGGCCAAACATATGATCTAATTTTGTGATTTTTATGGCATTCAAATCAGTTTATTTGGCAAAGTTATAGCCTGCTAAAGACAAATATACATATTTAAATTTATGGGAGGAAAACTAGATTGTCACTCTAAATCTGTATAGGAACTGTAAAAGAGGCTACTTGATTAGGCATAAAGTGTTGTATGTTTACATGTAGATGATAAATTCTATTTTGAAACAAGTAGCCTTTTCACAGCTCCTATAAAATTTTTTACTGACAATCTAGTTTTCCTCCCATAAATTTAAATATGTATTTTTGTCTTTAACAGGCTATAACTTTGCCAAATTAACTGATTAAAATGCCATAAAAATCACAAAATTAAATCATATGTTGGACTATATGCTCAGATGGCGAATATATTAATCCAAGAACCGCGCTGGCCTGAACGGGATGATTTATTTTGATAAAAATGCTATAAATCGGAAAATGTCTGTCTTTAGAGGTCAATTTAGACACTTACCGCTGTACTTATGTAGCGCCTTTGATTTTTAAAAAATGCATTGATATGTACTTTATCGCAAATAGCTCATAAACTCACATATTTATGCCTAGTGTGGCCTCCATAAATCCTAGAGTGCCAAAAATGCAACTTTTTCGTTTTTCCGCCATATCTTGGAAACAAGAGCTGATAGGACAAAACCAATGATACAGTTTTGTTCAGTGCAATCAATATTAACATAATCAGATAAAAATAGACCTGCTCCAAAAACACTGTTGGGCTGTGTTATCAATATCGCATAAATTATTTCCGTTGCTTTTTAAAGTATGTTATAAAATTAAATATAACTACTTTATTAATATCTTCGCCAAACTCTCAAATTTCAGCCTAGTACTTGGTTTTTAAACAGATGGTGCCTTTATTAAAAAGTTTTCGAAAATTTAATGGCCAGTCAATTTAAGGAATTTATGCTTAGTCACCGCCTTCTGTGCGATAAACAATCCGGGTTTAGGAAGAAATATGAGCTGAACGACAACTATACTAAATATATGGTATTATTACTCTTCTGTAACTGCTTGATCATAGCAAAGCTTTTAATACCGTTAACCATGACATATTATGTCTCTATTGTTTCTCGAGTACTGCACAACAACTAATGCGATCCTACCTAACCAATAGGCGTCAAGCTGTTGTTAAAACGTCCGTCTCTTCGTCATTTCTATCCCTTAAGCGTGGAGTAATTTGTAGTTTTTTCAAAATTTAAGTTAAAGCATATTCGCAGAAAGATTTTAGATAGCAAAAGTTAATTTAATCTATAGTATTTTCTATAAATATAAATAAGCAAAAATTACCCCAAATTTTTATATTTATAAATGAAATGGGTTATGAGCATATGTAAGAATAGAATACGTTAGGTTAATTTGATTGTTTCCTTGAAAGTTTGATAAAAATAGTGTTTTTGACCACTTTTAAAGTTTTGGTATCGGTGAGTTTTTTGGTGGAATATCCATATGTTCGTGTATTCCGCCAAACACGTAGCTTCCTCATCTTAGGCACACTTACGAAAAAACCAAAAACAAAATCAAAAAGAACCGCCTACTGCGCCACGGGTTGAACTGAAAAGGGATATGTGCTCCTACAGCGCCACCTGTTGAGAACTTTTCTTTTTCAAAACTTTAGTGTTGCAATTACGAACATACTTTCAGAAGGAAGTATCCAATTTGGTCCAGTCGTGGTTCAAACGCTAATGTGTGTTAGTGAAATATGGGTGTATGCGTCACATGCACTAACACACATTGGCGCTTGGGGCAAAAATTAGTGTGGTGTTTGGGGCGGTTTAAGCGTTTGCACAAAACATGATCAATACTTATATAGGCACATGGAGTACTATTAACATTTTGGGAATAGCAAAGAATAACTGAACTTTTTTATATGAAAATGGCTTTATTGTTATTCAAAATATGTGTGTGCTTTAACGACCTTTATGATAATCAAACCATCAATAGTACGCTGGCTCGAGGTCTCGTTATGTTTGCACATAACTTCAAAAAGCAGGAACACAACACAACACACCTAATTTTGCTGTCAAGTCGTTTAGGAATTCCCAAACGATTATGGCAGCTCCGGCATGGAGTAAGAGTCGTTCGGGCCAGTACAAGTGCCAAACATGGGTTTGAATAGCATCAACAGCTTCGAACGGCTTAGAAAAACGTTCACCATGCAGTTTATTTTTGTTGTTTTGGGGATAAAAAGAAATCATTGTGAGCTTAATTAACAGGTTTTGTAAAATTGCTCAAAACCACTTTTCAAAATTATTCGGAAGCATCTGGGATCTGGGGAACTCATAAAATAGTTTTTAAGATCAAAGCTAAAATGATTTTGGAGACTTGACTTTGTTAAACCGGTTCGGAACCGGGTGTGAAGTGGGAATTTATTTAACTCACAGGTTCTATCCTAGTGAAAATAAGTGTTCGGTTTTTCTTTATTTTCTTTTTACTAGTGTGACCAAAATTTGATTTCTTAAAGTACCTTCTCATTAATACTTATCGATAAATTTGACATAATTAAAATTTGGCGGTTATTTTCAAATAATTGTCCAATGACAACACTCAAGCCTGAACCGGTACTGTGGTTTCATATACACCACTTTGGAAGCCCCCTTTCAAGTACTCCTCTGCCTGGTTACACACACACACACACGCCCCTCCACTTAGTAGGTGACTAAACTTTGTTTGCCCAAAAAATGAAATGAAAAAATAAGAAAAGAAAATGGTTTCATTTACATATGACGGCGATTTGTGTGCGACCAGACGACAAGTACGTGGTACGTGGACCTTGATGTTGATGTTGATGATGATGATGTCCTTTGGCACACACACACACTCCGTCTCCGTCTCCCTCCACTCACGCTGCTCATGCAAATCGAAACGAGGAACATGCAAATGAAAGAGCTCCTCGTCGTGCAAAGATGTCAATGCCGAATGGGGTATTCAATCTGCATGTCCTCAGGGTTCCCATTTTTAATTACTGGCAAAATGTCGTTGATTCTCTCCCAGAACAAACATCTCAATAATCACATGATTAATGGACTCCAATATAGTTCCAAGTATCTTTGGAGCAATAAATTAAATCAAATATTTCTGACTGATAATTTGTATTGTCATAGCCTCAGGTATAGAGTGAGCACAAGCGAGTACCCATAATATTTTATGATTTTTTTTTTAATAGCCCACATGAAATGCGCGCATGTGTGCCTGCGTGTATGCCTGCGAGTGTGTGTGTGTGTGTGAAAAATCAATTAAAACTTTTAATTGAAAGATTTAAGTGAAATTAAATTCGCCCGTCCAAACTCAACACTCGACTCAGCTCAGTTCCCTGGCTGCCGTTCATATTCTCAAGCGCTAAACTAACTTTTAAGTGTGCCCCTCCAAACACTGGGTACAAATACAGGGTGGGCCGGCTGGCCAGCAGAATTCTTATAAAATAAATCAAAAATACCAAAAAAGTTGACAGCTTTGAGGGTTGCAAGGGAACGACAACTGATTACCTAATTTAATTAACTCTGGAATGTAAATAACGGTATGCACGAGCCCAAGCACGAGTACGAGCATGTTCTCGAGATTATTCTCGAGAGTTTTCTGTGTGTGTGTGTGTCATAAATATTTGATTTTGGGCTGCAAAAGACAAATAATAATAATAATAATAAATGCTCTATGCACTCAAATCTTAACCACAAATAATGCAAAATTCCACAAGAAATTAATGCCAAATGTATTTGGAGTTAATTAAATTCTGTTTTGAGATGAAAGCCAATACTTGTCTCTTCCAGTGTGTGTAGAATGATTTTATTGAATTGGTAGGCGTGTTTTAATATTAAATACGCACTAATTGAGCTGGCATAGAGCAGAGGGATTTAGAAAATTAAGACCACAAATTGATTTAATCAAAAGCGATTTGTCCTTTAGACAAAAGTGGGCTCGAAGGCTGCAAAAGCTTACGAAATGCTTATTGTTTGACTTTTGTCTAAGTTGCGGTCTACTAAAAACAAGAATGAAATATTCTTAAATTTTGAGCTTTTGAAATGAGTAGACTGTACTTTAAAAGAGAAAATTCTTATTTTTATACTGTTTTTCACATGGTTTGTGCTAATTTTGAGTCCCATGTTCTCAAGTTTTTAAAATTTCATTAATGAAATTTTGTAATTTATCTCTTGGGAGAATAGCCAACTGTTTTTTTTTCGCCCCATTTGATTTTGGAGTCCAGCAACTGATGGTTTTACTAGGAAATCAGTCGATAATATCACTGAACATAAGCTGACATTTTCAACTTTAAGAGAATGGAGACCAACAACTTTAAACCATATTAGAACCCAACTTTGTATCGGTACAGCTTTAATTCTGAGTTGGAATAAGACTCATGGGAACTCATGTGTATGGTCATTCGATAGCACGATGCAGGAGCATTCATAAAGAAAAGTGATATCATTCGATATCATCAAGCAGGAAATGCAGGAAGATTCTAAGAAGTGTTACAGCTAAGCTCAGCTCTAATTGTCTATCGATAGTCATGGTAATCGATACTATCCTTCAAATTCATGATGCTGAAGCAAGTATCAAAAGAAAAGTACAACTCTTACAAGTGATACCGATGACATCAGCTTTAATTGTCTATCGATATACTCGACTATCGATACCATCATTCGATATCACGATGCAGGAGCATTTATAAAGAACATAGAACCATTCTTAGAAGTGATATCATTCGACATCATAATGCAGGAAATGCCTGAAGATTCTGAGAAGTGATACAGCTAAGCTCAGCTCTAATTGTCTATCGATAGTCATGGTAATCGATACTATCCTTCAAATTCATGATGCAGAAGCAAGTATCAAAGGAAAAGTACAACTCTTACAAGTGATACCGGTGCCATCAGCTTTAATTGTCTATCGATATACTCGATTATCGATACCATCATTCGATATTACGATGCAGGAAAATTTATAAAGAAAAGTGATATCATTCGACTTCATAATGCAGGAAATGCCTGAAGATTCTGAGAAGTGATGCCGCTAAGCTCAGCTCTAATTGTCTATCGATAGTCATGGTAATCGATACTATCCTTCAAATTCATGATGCAGAAGCAAGTATCAAAAGAAAAGTACAACTCTTACAAGTGATACCGATGACATCAGCTTTAATTGTCTATCGATATACTCGACTATCGATACCATCATTCGATATCACGATGCAGGAGCATTTATAAAGAACATAGAACCATTCTTAGAAGTGATATCAATCGACATCATAATGCAGGAAGATTCTGAGAAGTGATACAGCTAAAATCAGCTTTAATTGTCTATCGATAGTCATGGTAATCGATACCATTATTCAAATTCATGATGCAGAAGCATGTACCAAGGGAATAGTACAAATCTTATAAGTGATACCGATAGCCATCAGCTTTTATTGTCTATCGATATACTCGGTTATCGATACCATCATTCGATATCACGATGCAGGAGCGTTTATAAAGAACAAGAACCATTCTAAAGTGATATCATTCTATCATCATCAGGAAATGCGGAAGATTCTGAGAAGTGATACAGCTAAAATCAGCTCTAATTGTCTATCGATAGTCATGGTAATCGATACCATCATTCAAATTCATGATGCTGAAGCAAGTATCAAAAGAAAAGTGCAACTCTTACAAGTGACTACCGATTGACATCAGCTTTAATTGTCTATCGGTATTCTCGACTATCGATACCATCATTCGATATCGCGATGCGGAGCATTTATAAAGAACATAGAAGCATTCTTAGAAGTGATATCATTCTATATCATAATGCTGGAAGATTCTAAGAAGTGACTGACAGCTAAAATCAGCTTTAATATATTTGGTAATCGTCCTTATTCAAATTCATGATCAGTGCTGTTTATTTTCCATCTTAGTGGTACAAGTAATTAAATACTTATTTTTATAACACTAATCACAACGATTCACAATTACATAGCTTTAATTTTAGTTACTAACAATGGTTGTACAAACAAGGAATTTTTAATCAGTTCAGTTACTTAAGATAAAGACAGATTCAGAAACATTATGTTATATGTTAGGTTAAATACTATTAATACTATTAATTTAATTTCGTTTAGATTGAAATATGTTGTTGTTGTTCTTGTAAGTGGTTTGTGAGTTTTTCCCTAAATGTCTGTGCGTTCCTAATTGTCTTAAGGTCATGTGGAAGATGATTCCAAAGTCGAATAGCATGCGGAAAGAATTGTCGATCAGAAGTGGAAAGTTTATATTTCGTACTAATTATGTTTCTGGTTCTAAGCGAAGAAGCAAATCTAATATTAGCATACAGATAGGAGGGATGTTCAGAGATAATAATTTTGTGCAGAAATATTAAGACCCGCAGACATATCCAGGAGTCAAGGTTGATGTTATATATCTGTTTAGCAAAAGTTGATATGTGATCGGTCCTTTTTTTATTAAATATATATCTGGCTATATCGTTAAATGCAACATTTAATTTATGCCTATATGTTGAGTTGCAATTGCCAAAAACCTCTATGCCATAAAAGAGCTTCGGGAGAAGGTAAGCTTTAGCGATCAATTTTCTTGTTGTTGTGGGTATAAACTGCTTAGTCAAATTTAACTGTCTTAAAACTCCATATGTTTTTCCAAGTGCTTGGTTTATATGATCATCCCATGTTAATGTGTTGTCAAATGTAAATCCTAAATTAGCTGTCTTTTCCACATAGCCTATATTAGTACTGTCAATTTCAAGCTTTTGCAATGTGTCTGTTTTATAGCATTTCTTATATATGACTAAGCACTTTGATTTTTTAGGATTTATCTTTAACCCATTTCTCTTAGCCCAATCACTAATTACACTTAGTTCGCTATTACAAATACTAATACACTCAGAAATTTTGGCTAACGGACGACTAACATACATTTGCACATCATCGGCATACATTTGGACTTCACATTTAGACAAAACACTGGGGAGGTCATTGATAAAAAGACTAAACAATAATGGTCCTAGGACAGATCCTTGTGGAACTCCCGATTTTACGTCAAGAAAAGTTGACGATCCCAATTGGGTAACGACAGCTTGGCTTCTATCGTTCAGGTACGACTTCATCAATTTTATGGCAGTATCCGAGAAATTGTATAAGATTTTTAGCTTTTTACATAGTACTTCATGGTTAACTGTGTCGAATGCTTTGCTATAGTCAAGAAGCGTTAAGAAAGTAACTTGGTCATTGTCAAGTTTGTTACGTATGTCCTCTGCAATTTTAGTGACTAATGTAGTGCAACTTCGATTTTTCCTAAACCCGGACTGTCTATCGTTTAATAAAGAATTTTTTTTCAAAAACACATTAATTTGGGATGTCATAATTTGTTCTAACGCTTTGGAAAGGAAGGGCAGTATAGAGATAGGTCTGTATTCGTTATTTCCTTTCGGAATTGGAAGGACTTTAGCCATCTTCCAAGCCATTGGAAAACAAGAAGTTGTCAAAGCCGTATTAAATATGTGCGTAACATGTACTAAAATTTTTGGGAGAAGTATTTTTAAAAATTTTGGGTCAATATTATCTAGTCCTGTTTGCAGTACAGCTTAAAACACACTCGTTGTTTTATTGGTATTTTTGCCACTAAGTGTCTTGGTAGATTGTCTGTCAAATCGGTTGTTTCTGCTTTGGGAAGCACCGCGTGTTGATTTCATCTGCGATTACCAATTGTACACACACAGCACACACACACATGTAAAACATGGATCTGTATAACATTTATTACTCTCGCTCTCTTCTTTAAGAAAGCAACGGCAAACGCTGGTAAGTTGTTATTGTCATCTCAAGCGAGATAGAGACAGAGACAAATTCAAAGAGCGTTCTCTGCTCGTACGAGTACAAAAAATGAGCCATAAGAAATGTGCCGGGTATCATTCACACTTTTACGCGAAGCACACATATGCCTTGGGTGAAGTAAACACCAAACGAAGTACGAAGTAGAAGTCAAGAACGATATTCTGGCATTTATATGTATATAAAAAAAGACTTTTTCTATCAACTGTGCGCAATAAGAGCCAGGATTGAGGATTGCTTGAATAAGAACAAAAATGACAGGAAACCATTTGAAAAACAACGAAATGATTTTTTTTAAAGCCTCAAGCTCCCAAGTGATTTTGTCCCATAGAGTTTTGAAAAGAAGATTCTTTTGATATCTAAATTAAATGTGAATACCAGAGATCAAAACCGAAACCGTAACCCGTAACCGCTCAAAATACTGTAAAATTTGTAACCGAAAATGTAACCCGTAAACCCTATAATTTTTATTAACATAACCGGTTATCAGTACCGAAACAGAAACAGAATCAAATATATGGATTAAATTCGGTTTTTTAGATTCCTCCACTAATAATTTCGATTAATACGTAAATTTATATGATGAACAAATTAAAGGAAAGTTGAAGAAGGTAAAGATTTTAGTTAGCTGCGTTCTATCTTACTTGTTTCTCATCTTAGCCTTTCTTTATAATGCCAATTTGTTTGTATGAAGGCGTAGGTATATTATTGTTGTTTGCGCGATCGTCTTTTTCAAGTTACTCTCTTGCTCTGAATGCATCTACTCGTATCGTCATCATAGCGATTTCATTTATAAAATGACCAAACTTCGCTTTGATGTCGCACACTTGAGTTTGAAGGAAGAACAACGTGCAAAATCGATCTAGTATCTAGCCTAACAGCTCAGGGGCAAATGAATAATTTTTTTTTCACCTAATCATAGCTAAATCTTGCTAAACACGTCCTATTTAATTGTTTTAAGCGAAGCTTACAACGCTCCCTTAGAAACATTGGTCCTTCGAGCCAGCTACGCAATGAAATATAACAACCCAAAATACTTCCTATAAATGTCAAATTATATGAAATAATATCCTAAAATTATGATAATAGTTGCAAAAAAAAAAGATTAAAAAGATAAGATACCATCCATTGGCCCACAAAGATACTTAACTTTGCTATCTACTTTTGATTAAATTGTGGCTGCGTCCGTGTCTCACTCTCTTTCTGCTAGCATTGCACTTACTGAACACCTGAAAAGTTTTTGCAACGCCTTCAAGTGGCTTAATCATCAACACGCTAAACATTTTTAACTCAAATTGGTGTTGCAAAACTCTGTCAATAACTTGCGGCAGATTGCTGGTGCTGCCGCTGCTGGTTAGGAGCTAATTGCTGTGAATGCAACGTCAAGTTTTGTGTGCTAAAAGTATCTCAGGGATACCACTTGGAATCCGAAAAGTAGAGCTCGCTTAGCGAGTTGTGAAAATTAAAATGAGCTCCGAGTGTGCACCGCAGATGTTTCGTTTTACATACTTACATACGCTAATAGATGTATGTATGTGTATATAAAGTAACATGAAATTGTGGCGGGTAATGGAAATGGGAATATTCATGGGTCAGCTGGCCACATGGCAGCAGATCTCGCTCTCTCCCTCACTCCCTGTATGATAAGAATCAAGCGCAAAACCGTGCATATGCATACATATGTCTGACTGAATAGAAAGATATTTGTACCAAAACATAACGGGCGGAAAGGGGAACGAACAAAAAAAAAATACAAAGTTGTAAAGGAAAAACGAAAACCAAGCCATGCCTTGGCACGCTTGGCCGGACTTTGAGTTATGGTGTGCTAGGAGTCCACTCCAGTTAGAGATGTGAGCGTGATGAAAATATTAAATGAAAAGTTTGTTTGTAGTTTCACGTTGAAACAAACTTCAAACAAAATGCAAACTTGAAATGACCTTAAACTAGCCGAATCAGACAATGTTTTAATGCACTTCACTTTGCCACAAATCCGCCTCAAAGGCCCCCCCAAAAACGTTGCTTGACATTATGACTTATTTTAAGTAAACAATTCCATTGTAAAACCTTGATTTTTACAATTTTGGAGACTTCAAACCTTATTCGGATCTAACAGAGTCGCAGTTATCTTATCTGACGGCCCCACCCATAGTTTTGATTATTGTTTGAAATGTTTAGATACAGAATCATTATATTTATAATCAAAGTAACAAGCAAGTTGTTTAATATACTATCGTGATAAAACTGATTGATGAAATTTAAAAATATTTATTTCTTTATCTAAATCAGCGAGGGTCACTAGATCCCCAGATTGCGAAGCCATTTTGCTATTTACACTCCTGCCCAAAATTATACGACACCCTGAAAATTTTAGTTTCGACCCTCGTAGGAGAATGGGAAAGCATAATACAACGAAATCAAGTATGCAGAATGAAAGCTTAATGAATTCTGCTTAAAATCTGATATTCTTATCTCTGATTGCATCTCGCGTTTTCAAGTAGCGGTTAAAAAAGCAAAAAAGTTCGATTTTTGTCATGTCTGCAATTGTATCAAAATTATACGACACATGTCAATTTGTTGGATTTAGTTAACATTTTATTCTTAGAATGGTATATAAACACTATTTAATAAATAATAGAGCCACCTTGAGCCTTTGCTACCTCGAAAAGTCTCTTAGGCATTGAATTCACCAAATTTGTAAGTAAATTTTGGTCTAAAAGAGACCATTGGGCCAAAATTTCGCTTTTGAGGCTTTCGACATTCTCAAATTTGTTGTTATTGGCGTAAACACGCCTGGCTAAGATACCTACAATGTTCTCAATTGGGTTTAGGTCAGGGGAGCGTGCTGGCCAATCCAAAACATTTATATGGTGATCACTTATAAAGCGCTGGGTCTCTCTACTCTTGTGAATAGATGCATTATCTTGCGGAAAAACAAGATCTCTTTCCATATTTTTTTTAAAAAATGGCAGAAGACGATCCTCCAATACTTTTTTGTATTCTCCACTGTTCATCCTGCAGCTTGTGAAGCACAGATCAAGCGTTCCAGACGCATGAAAGGCTCCCCAACCCATTGCGGATCCGCCTCCGTAATTGCGTTTGGAAAACATAAGTGGATCCTTACGCAAATCTATCCAATAGTGCCGAAACCCATCTGGGCCGTCAGGACAAAATTTTTTTTCATCAAAAAATATTATCTAAATGATAAATATTGAACAAAGCTGTTTAAACAAAATAAAGCTAAAATTTTATACCGAGGCCCAGTTTCTCTCCAAGTTTTATTTCCACAAATTGAAGTCGTGCTGTTTTGTGGTGCGGCTTTAAGAACGGAACCTTTTTAAGACTCCTCTGACAATGCACTCCGATGATTGCAGCGTCCGCCAAACAATCATCCGTGACACAGGCGTACTGCAACATGCGGCAAGTGTGGAGCACGAAGCTATCGAATTGCTAGCTTTAAGTATTATGCGACTTTTTCGCGGTCAAACAACTTGGGTTTTCTTCCAGAGCTATGCTTCACACCATATTCATCCGGATTGTTCAAAAATTTGGTGATAACACAACGTGTTCGACCGATTTTCCGCGATATTTCGCTTACATTAAAGCCAACATCGTTGTAGGCTCTTATCCTTCCCTTTTCCTCGTCGGATAACAAACGCCCACGCGGCATTTTATTACAAATTCATTAAATTGTTAGCAGATATATAAAAAAATTTTATTGAAACCAAATCTTTATCTCCAGCCGCAATATTTGAAATATGTCGTATAATTTTGATACACTTGCAGACATGACAAAAATCGAACTTTTTTTGCTTTTTAACCGCTACTTGAAAACGCGAGATGCAATCAGAGATAAGAATATCAGATTTTAAGCAGAATTCATTAAGCTTTCATTCTGCATACTTGATTTCGTTGTATTATGCTTTCCCATTCTCCTACGAGGGTCGAAACTAAAATTTTCATGGTGTCGTATAATTTTGGGCAGGAGTAGTAG